>CM038640.1:28618739-28781239 GCA_021554675.1 Leuciscus idus | reverse complement strand
CACAAACGCCGCAAGTGCAATCGATCACCATTACGCACAGGGTTTAGGAATAAATGAGAAAATCAACTCTTCAGCACAGTTTGGAGTAAAATAAAAGCGTCTCCTGACTGAGTGTGGTACTCACGCACTGCCTCCTGCTTGGGGTCGAGCGCACCGGTGGTCTCCTGGATCCGGCTCATCTTGTCCCGGAGCGCGCAGACGCGCCGGCTCGTGGCGAGCAGCTCGTGCTCCAGCTCGTGGAAGAGCGAGCAAGCGTGTTTGGCCAGATCCGACAGCTGGCGCAGGGTCCGGGACAGAGACACATTACTGAGGGCGCACAGGTCCTGGAGCAGAACACACTCCTCGTCCGCGTCCGTGCGCCTGCACAGCCACTGGGGCTCCACGATCCGCTTGGCGAAGGGCATTTTGTCATGTAGTGTTTCAGTATAAAATCCACCTTTGGAGGGAAACACAAACAGGTTCCATGTAAAAAGCAAGACCCCCTCCTCCTCCTCCTCCTCTTCCTCCGTTAGTCCAGGGTCTCTCGCGGCTCGTCCTCCATCCTCCGCTCGTTCTCTCCGGACACACACACACACACGCTGAACCGCACTGAGATCCGCCTCCGCCGCTCTGATCCCTCTCTTACACTCGCTGGCGTGTTTTCTGCGCTTTAAACTCCGAATGCTTTTAAGGAAAGTCGGAGTGAAAACCTGGAGCGGAGTGAAGCATCAACTGGATCCGGAGCAGCAGCCTTCCATTCATGAGGCAGACAGATGTTTTCAAAGTCACTTCATGCATCGCGAAAGAGCTTAAAGAAGAGGTCTGCAACTTTTTTCATCCCTTGCTGGATAGAGAAACAGAGCATAAAAAAAAAAAAAAAAATCTACGTAAAAAAAAAAAAAAGGTATTATTTTTTTACTATTGTATAAACTATATTATGTATTAAGATGATCAGTTTTTATTTTAAGTTCATTTAAAGTTTTAGTTTTGTTTGTGCTTGACATTGTTTTTTTAACTTTTTTTTTATTTCAGTTTTAGTAATTTTACTTCAACTTGGTCGCCAAAGGAAACATTTTTAATATATTTTTTTTATATTTATATTAATATTAATATTTTATTTAAGTCTTAGGTAACCCTTTATTTAAAGGTGATGTAGTTGCACGTTACTAAATATACTTACTATATAACAGTAAATTATGCATAATTACAACTAACCTTAAACCAAACTCAAAGACTCTATAATAAGTACGTGTGTTTAATTAATATTACTCAGAATTTATTTAAGTAAGTACAATGTAACTACGTCACCTTAAAATAAAGTACAATCCAGTTTTATATCAATTAATGAAATTATACAAATAAATAACGATTTTTAATAGTTTCAGTTAAAAAGAACAACACTGGTATGAAGTCATATGCATGAATTACATTTTAATTTTACTTAAAACAATTTAATATGATGTAAAGAAAAAAAAAGGTTTGGTTGAAGTTTTCATTTAGATCAGACAGTAATTGCTGGATCCACTGCTTTAAAGTCTGGGACATTATATGCTTTAAGATAAATTTAAACAGATATAACTAATGAACCAATAATATGATGCAAAAGACCACAAAAATAGAAAAGGTATAAAAATCTCAAACCAAAACACACAGAAACCTGACTTGAAACTTACCTAGACTTTAGACTGTTATATCCCTTCCCCATTTGACAGCTTGCCCTGGTTTCTCCTATAGAATCGAATGGAATAGAATAGAACAGAATAGAATAGAACTTAATGCTCATTGTAAATATTAGCTCATTTAATAACCCGCAAAACAATAACTGACCTTTTAGTGGACTAACATTCTTCTTAGCATTGTTGGTGTGAAACATCAGTAATAATATTCCATGCAGGTGTGTGTGTGTGTGTGTGTGTGTGTGTGTGTGTGTGTGTGTGTGTGTGTGTGTGTGTGTGTGTGTGAGATTCCTGTGTGGACGCGTCACTGAGAGTGTCTCATTCACATTTGCTGAGTGAGGATTTCACTAAAGCCTGATGTGAACAGAAGAGCTCACGTCCCTAAAGCCCTTCCTACAGCGCCACTAACACTAGAGTACTCACACAGAACTGCCATCGCTGCAAACACACACACACACACACACACACACACACACACACACACACACACACACACACACACACACACACACACACACACACACACACACACACGAATGCAGGGTCGTGGCTGAAAATCAGTGAAATCAGACTGATGTATTTGAAGGATTCTGATGGTTTTCCCAGTAAACATCATAAGTTGAGGAGCCGCTGGATGAGCTCAGCTTCTTCACACACTCTTCACACACTCTTCACCCTCTAGTGGCAGGAGATCTGACAGAAGACACGTTCTACTGGATCTCGACACACTGTAGCTCATGGTTCACAATCAGGGTGCCGGGGCCAACAAGCTTACAAATAAATTATATTCAAGTTATCTTAACTTAACTTAATTAAAATGCTCAATTTTCTTCACCACGAGCGAGAACTGAAAGCTGTGTGTCGTCTGGAATATAAAGACATTCTTGTTGGTCCTATTGTGCACTGTCAAACCAATTTTTTGTATAATATATATATATATATATATATATATATATATATATATATATATATATATATATATATGATATTTATTTATAATAAATATGAACCTACATTAATAAATATATAAATAAAATACCAATAAAATATATTATTTTATTATGAAAATAAATACATCTTATATTAATAACAGTTAAGATCAATAAAATAAATCTGAATAAAATAACTGAACTGTATATTTACATGTACTATAATTAAAAAAAACATTACCCCAGATTAATAAATAAAATATAAATACAACACAATAAATAAACCATTATAAATAAAACATAAATACATAAATAATACATCATAAAATACATACATACATACAGTACAACTATATATACAGGTATATTTATAAATTAACAACCTAGATAATATATGTTGTAACAAATTATTAGTTCATGATATAATGGATTAATTAGATTAATAACCAACAATAAAATATAATATTGTATTATGAAAATAAATACATCTTATATTAATAAAATGTAAGAAGAATAAAATAAATGTGAATTATAAATTAATTGAACAGTATAATTACAAGTAGGCTATATTTATAAAAACATTATCATAGATTAATAAAAAATATAACACAAAATATTGTATAAAAATATATGAATAAATTATGAATATATTTATAAATGAACATTACCCTATTAGATTAGTAACTAAAAATAAAACAAAATAAATATTTTATAATTTAAATAAATAAATATATTAATAAAATAAACAAGTAACACAATTGTGAAATTATTCTAATATAAAATAATAAATAAAACAAAAACAAAAAATCTAAATAAATGTATACATAATTAAAAACAAATTAGTAAATGAATACATATTTACTTAAATTCATAAAACTATACTGCACAAACATATTTATAAGAATAATAAATGATGCACATTTTTGTTCATTATTAGTTCATGATATAATGCATAAACTGTTTTCTTGGACAGTGACGCCAGACAGGCTGAGAACCTCTGATCAACTGAAATCAAATCAGTCAAACATGTTCATATAGTGAATGGGGTGAACGACACCTGTGTGAACTTGAGGAGGACTGACTTTATACATCCACGTGAGAGAGGAAGACGAGCTAATTTTGGGTTCATGGAGAGAGTGGGAGCCTCAGTCGTTTGACCTCTGACCTCTACAATGCTTGTGTCTATGTGAGACCAGCACAGCTGCCACAAGTGAGTGTGTTTCTATATATACGTCTATTTACGTGCGTATGCGATGCTAAAACGACCGTCTCATCTGTGACTCCAACTGCTCGAGACACTAAACCCGAGAGAACAGTGATTCAGAAGCTTGCAGAAGGCATTATTTCTGTGAGCAAAGCAGAGAGGAACGAGCTATAGAAACTCAGAGCTGTTGTTGAACTGGATTTGAATCTGTAATCTGGCAGAATGGAGTAAAAAGCCCTCACGTGACCTAAATCCGTCCGTGTTGATGCGATTGTTTGCTTTGGGGGTTGGGCGGAGATATTAAATATGAATGAGTAATTCAGGGGGGAAAAAAAGACAACTTAATGACCCTAAAAAGCATTTAGATGCTTGATTCACACTTCAAAATGTCAACATGTCACTGCATTTTAATAGCAGAATATCAATCGCATCATTTATGCTCAATGTCTTAGTGTTTAGTGCTTCATTTTCAACATTTAGCATTTTAAACTTCTTTTCTGAATAGTTTTGCCTGAAAAGTGAGCTTTCTTTCAACTAAATACCACTAACTTTGACGTTTTCTTATCTAATGTTATCACATTAGGTGTGATCTAAGTGTCTAAATACGTGTGTGGACTCTGTGGACGTGAGGCCCGGACGCGGTATATGTCATATGTTTTCATAAGCATGTCAGTCTCTATTGTCCTGTTGTTTGGCTTCATTCCACAGTCGATCTGCTGCGCGCGTGACGGACAGAACAATGATGCCGATATCAGACACTGAGGTCACACACTCACATCCATTACACACTCAATACAAACATTTACCACCACTTATCCATTCACTCAGTATTTTACATTTAAAAGAAATATTTGGAGAAAAGTGTTTGGATCAATAGCTGGAATTCCTGTTATTTATCTGGACTGATGCGTGATTGTTGATTCCCGTTTGGAATCTTCGTCGATGGAATTCCTGTCGTTTTACAAAGTTACAAACTAATTGGAATTGGAATTCGGAATCAAATCTAAAGAGATCAAATAAGAATCCACCAAGTTCCTACTGGATAAACAGATATTCTGATGGAATAAACTGGGAATTGCTGTTTATCCAGTAGGATCTTAATTGATCCTTTTAGGATTGGTTCCAAACGACTAGCATTCCTTTAGGATCTTTTGACAAGGGACGAATCCCTCACGGCACTAAACGCTTGTTTATTAAGTATTTTGGCAATTTTTGATGACATTTTCTGTTAAAGATAGGAGGTTCGCTCTTTTTAACACATTTTACTGTATTAAAGTCCATTCTATATTATTAATCTTAAAAAAAATTGTATTATAATATTTTCCACGATAATTGCCACAAAAATTACATGTGCATATGAAAATGTTTTAGTTAGTTAAAACTTTATTGTCCAGCTTTGGCTGAAAATTGGTCTTTGGCTTCGCTATACATATACACACACTTAGTTTAACTTATTTGCAGATGTTTTTAGTCAGAGCCAAGACGTGATATTATAGCCTAAAACACTTTCAAATACAAAGTTCTGTCATAAAACTCTAGATGGCGGCGGTCTTTAACTCAATCTGCTTATAATCACATCATTCTCTATAGGGCACAGCTGATTGGTTCCTGCTGTATCAGTAGCCAATGAGCTCACAGCTCAGCCCTCAAATACTGGTCAGCATTTGCTGTAGCAGTTGCAGTGCGCTTTCAGAAACCCTCCTCCTTCCCCAGCTCCACCTGTATAGATGTGATACGGGTTATTCATGTATATTGTACAGCAGCAGCGTGTCTTGCTCAACAGAAGCAGTGTAGCAGATCTATTCTGCCAAGACTAAACATATCAACACTGTCATATCCATTACCATAGCAAAAACTCTCAAAAAGGTGTTGTCATGACAGAACTATACTGACGTAATTTTTTTGCAAAATAGACTGGCTCTTTTTTTAGCCAGTCTATTTTGCAAAAAAAAATTACGTCAGTATAGTTCTGTCATGACAACTCTCTTTTTGAGAAGAATATTGTGTTTCCTTAAGAAGAATAACCTCTGATTTGCTTTCTTGCAAATAAGTTTGAGAAATTCACCAGAGAAATTCAGTTTACAATTAATAATAGTTCCTAAATACTTAAAGATCTTCACATTTTCCACAGGCTAATGCCATTATTCCTGTTATGGGGCTCTGGAAGATTTAAAATCAATTATTTTAAGGTGTGTAGATTGTGGGCCTAGTAATATTTGAGTATTGATAATAACATCACAAACAGTAACTAACCTGACCAGTAGTCCACAACTCTATAGTACATACAATTCTGTGTGTTGTACGTGTATGTTACGAGTGTTGAATGTTATTTTTGGTACAGACTGTGGAAACAAATTTCCTCTATTGAGGACAATAAAGAATGAATATGAATATGAATATGAATATGAATATGAAAGCACTATGAAAATGCCTCATTCATTCATTCATTCATTCATTCATTCATTCATTCATTCATTCATACGGTTGAATACCTGAAGACTCTTCATGACTACTACTTCAGTTCTTGTTTTCCGCGCCACAAATGGTGTTATCTTGTCCATGTTGGGGGAACCTATCAATTTCCAACACAAACAGTCTGAAACACATGAGATTAGGCAGTGAAACAAGCACTCGAGACAAACAGAAGAGGGGCTTCAGAGGTCACGACCTGTTGATCCACTCGCCATACCTGCACCATTGATTCTCCACGGTCTTCACGCTCGAGTCAGATATGAGGAAACCAGAGAGATCAACTCACGGCAAAAGCGTTAATAGTTTCAGGTTGCATACAAGTTAACTCTATGGAAATATGGAAAATAACTTTTACTGTTTACCTTCTGATCACCATGCAAAAAATGTATGTTCTTCTTCCTCAGAATTTTTGTCTTGTTTTTGTTTGAGTTCAAAACAAGAACAAATATGTGGCAATAGGCCGAGAAAAATCAACTTTAAAGGCAAAACAAGTTCTCAGAACCCATTGACATATGTGTTATTGTATTAAGCGTAAATTCACTTAATTTTGAGAATTTTGCATCTCAAGTAAATGTATTTTGATTTAAAAAAAGTTTAGATATTTGTATGGGAAAACAAAACAAAAATACTGGTGTAGATATTAATCTTTTGCAGTGCATTCAACATTTACTGACACTTTATGAACTTAAGAATTTCTGCTCCGACTTAATTTGTGAAAGGGTGAATTAAGACTTTTAAAGTCCCACTGAAGTGCCTTGAAACATGCAGCATTATTTAATGTGTTGAAGTAATTCCATTGAAACAGGAAGACAGGGCGGGACATATCGAACAGCTCCTCCCCCTTTTTTAAATTGCCAATAGCACTGTGTTTATATCAGCTCAGCAAAGCCGCAGTTTTCTCCTAATCTCTAACCATTTCTCCTCATAATCTCCTTCATATCGCTTTAAAATATAGCATTATGTGTAGAGTTCAAATGGGTCCGAGACCTTTCTGGTCTCCGAGACTCAGTCATATGATCCGCTCTGTGCTGTCGTGTCTCTGGACCGGATCTGCGGCTGATCAAGTGACACTAACGTGAAACCAGACTTCATTCACCCCTATGGATATTGTAAGCATATTTACACCGTCTGAATTGTTCCCTATCCCCTAGATAGTGCACTATGTGCCATTCACCATTAAGGAAATAGTAAATGTGTGAACAAGTGACTAATTTCAGCCGCAGCTTATTATAATTTATTATAAACTTATTATAAGTGTCTAATTATAATATAGGGGGCGGAGCTTTGGATTCTAGATAGCATTTGATTGGACAGAAAATCTGATGAGAAGATGAAGTGCAGAGTGATGTCATCAAAACCACTGATCCATATTGGTGGAAGTGAGAGACTGTAAGTTTTGAAAATGCGAATTTTGTCATTGTTTTGGAGCACACTAGCTTATAGATAACAGTAAGGCTAACATATTCATACTAAAAGACGAAAAAACTTAAATTTTGATTTCATGGGGAGGGGGACTTTAAAGGGATTCTCCACTTTTTTTGGAAATAGGCTCATTTTACAACTCCCCCAGAGTTAAACAGTTGAGTTTTACCGTTTTCGAATCCATTCAGCCGATCTCCGGGTCTGGCGGTAGCACTTTTAGCATAGCTTAGCATAGATCATTGAATCGGACAGGACCATTAGCATCTCTCTCAAAAAAATGACCAAAGAGTTTCGATACTTTTCCTATGTACCATGAGTCCAGCAGGCGTAATGATATGACGCAGCGCCTGAAAATAGTCCCCAGGTAACTTCCAACGTGACCGGGACTAAGTTTGTCTAACCTATTAGACCTATTTTCAGGCGTTGCGTCATATCATTACACCTGCTGGACTCATGGTACGGCAGCAAAGTTTCTTGATTATTACGCAGGAATGAGAGTATAGTTCCTAGCCATATCAGCCTAGAAATTTTCCGACGGTCTTAGTACACGATGTAACTACAGAAGAGTCAAGTTTTGAATAGGAAAAATATCGAAACTCTTTGGTAATTTTTTTGAGAGAGATGCTAATGGTCCTGTCCGATTCAATGATCTATGCTAAGCTATGCTAAAAGTGCTACCGCCAGACCCGGAGTTCGGCTGAATGCATTCGAAAACGGTAAAACTCAACTGTTTAACTCTGGGGGAGTTGTAAAATGAGCCTATTTCCAAAAAAAAAAGTGGAGTATCCCTTTAAGACCTTTTTAAGACCCACAGAAACCCTGTTATATATTCATCATGAACAACTTAAAACAGATTCTACAAATGTGCAAGGCAAAACACACCACATCTGTCATATTCTCACATAATTCCACAGGTTTATTGACACACTCATAGACAGAACATTCCCACTCCTGCATCAGAACACAGTGTACGAGAGATTCGTTCGGTATCAAAAACACACAACGTGGCAAACAACAAGCTTGCAAAGTCAGTATTTCTTTTCTTTTTTGTTGTTGCATAGAAAAGTATTTAGCACACTTTTGAACAAAAAACATGTATATATTTTTTTGCAGTCACTGGTTTTATTTGATGCAGTTTTTTTTAAACAATCAACTTTTTTTTTATTTTATTTTTTATAATTACTGTTATTACCCCCCAAAATAATTTTAGGCTAGTAAGAAATACTTAAGAAATTACTAAAAATTTGAAATAATAGTTAAGGATATGGCAAGCCATAAAAGGAAATGTAAAAAAAAAGAAAAATTACTTTTTGATACATTTTGATGAATGTTTTTTTGTAATACATTACAAGCACAATCACTGGATCGTCCTCACTGATCTGAGGTTAACGTGGCATTCAACACTTACGTCTACATATTCTAACACTCCTGTCCTGTACTGTCAAACTACTCACATACAACATGCCGGCAGAACTAGTCGTGTAAAAATAAATGTTCATCTTCATGCATGAACACATACAGTCTTTAGGACACGTCCATCTTTGCAAACTCTTTGTCCCAGCGCACAAATTAATGATTATTCTACATTCATCTACATTATCATCAATGTTCTGCATAGGGAAAATCACACAACATCGGTCAAGGGTCATATTTAACCCCAAAACCAAAAGAAAAAATAAAGAAAAATAACACAAATTGTGAAAGAATATATTTCTTAAAGAAAATCAAGCTTTATTTTTTTTTGCATTCTGATGTACTTTTCACGATAATTAAACAGTTTTCCATCCCCAAATTATTCTTCATAATTAATTCCTGTAATGTAATATATATAGTGCTGTCAGATTGATTAATTGCTATTAATCACATCTATCATAAAAGTTTGCATTTACATAATATTTATGTGTGTGTGTGTGTATACTGTATATACACACATTTATTATTATATTTATATATATTATATATACACACACACACATATATATAATGTAAACATAAACTTTTATGTTAGATGCGATTAGTCTAACTAGTCATCTAGATTCTAGATGATCAGGTCATTATTTGTTGTGCTTACTTTAATGATTAAAACGTACTTATTGTCATGAAAAAAATCTTTACAGGCTATACTTTATCCATAAGTCCATATAAATTATAATATTAGTTATAATAATTAACTAATCATTATTATATTATTAGTTATTTTATTCTTCTGCTCTTGGGGTGAAATGTGACTTGTTTTCATGAGATTCACCCTTATAAGCTTATTCTTGGTGGAACAGGATCCGCTTCAAACATATTCACGTTTATTGAAATTATGGTAACAGAAAATACAAAAAAAAAGTGATTTAAATCATAATAATCCGACATAATGGTGCAGTAATTGGATAAAACATTAGAAAATCAGATCCATTGCATAAACCATAAATTGATTACCAATTTCCTGGAATGAAGTTGAATCCTGAAGCTTTTCATTGGTCTGCATAACTAACAGTTGGTCGTGTTGGCATGATTCTGCGGAGTAAAAACAGGCAGGAACACACAAACACAAACCCAAAAAACGATCTATGTTTTCCTAGAATTCTTGGCGCTCTCCTGAGGAGGTAAAATCCTCTTCCTGTGGTTCTGACACAGTGTTTGTGGCGTCTTAAAAGTGTTTGGTCACTTAAAGTAAGTATCCTGTCACGTGACTGAATTATAGCTCAGAGTGTCAGACCGAACCCAGAGTCCAGCGCACGCACGAGAAGGACAGAGAGCGAGAGAAAGCGAGTGTGTGTCGGGTCAGGTTGACGCCACGGGCCGCAGCAACTCCAGCTGGGATTCCAGAGTGACTCGCTCCCGATGCACAACCTTACGGAGAGAGAGAGAGAGGAGAGAAAGGGAACACAGAGGTGAGCTAAAAGTGCTCTGATTATTTGAGATAAGCTAAGCCGACTCGATCAAATTAAACTCAATTTCCTTTCAACATTTCCTTCAGGCCTGGACACTGTAAAAAAAATATTCTAACCTCCCCAACTCAAAATTTTCTAGTGACTGGTCACAACTACATTTTTCAATTGGCCCAAGTTAATTCTGTCAAATTAATTTAATCAATTGTTGCAATAGTCAGTTAACATTGGCTCAATGAGAAATAATAATTGAAATTGAAAAATTTAGATGTGACCAGTCACTAGAAAATTTTGAGTTGGGTAGGTTAGACATTTTTTACAGTGTATGATATAAAATAAAAATAAATAAATAAAAAACACTATTGTGACCTGAAGCCTAAAGTAAGTGATCTGATATAGATTTATCAAATCCAAATTCCCTAAAGCTTGTGTGAAAAAAATAACTTGAATTTACATAATTTGAGTGGTTGCTAACCTTATATGAGCAATAGTCCCAGTGATGCTTGACTAAGCACTAACAAGCAAATGTTGGTGAGCACACAGGCATTTGTCACATCAGGAATGCCACTGCTAGACAAAGTGACCCGAGGTCATGACCTTCAGATGACATCAAACTGAAAGGATGAAAGCAACTGGTCTGACACTCACAGACACGTTTATTTCGACCTGTCTTCATTTGTCATTAAAGTCACGAATATCACATATCTTCTAGAACAATACAGACACACACTGTCAAACAGCCTTCAATTCACGTCATCTGACACCCATCAGGAACATCTTCTCAAATATCTGCACAGGTCTGACTGCTTTTGATTCAGTGTATCTGACACCCCATATATTGTCCCAGACTTCATGCATTTCCACCATGAAATGTATAGGCACTTCTGGATATTTCCCTGTGCATGCTCATTTCTCCTCTTTTTACATTTATACTACCTTTGCCATCGTATAATGCTCACTTAAACTTAATCTTTAAAACACTTATAATTTAATAACATTGTTACATGTAATTTTTTGCAAATTTCAAAATTAACATCCATTTTTCATATTGTACATTATAAAGTTTTAACGCCTAAATTCACTTGGAGCATTTAAAACAATTGATTTAGTGTTTTATTTTTTATAATTTATAGAATTTAATAAGAATCAATGCAACAATTACATCTTAAAATGCACATATACTCATCCATTCATGGTCATCCTATTCTTAGTCTGTACAGTCAATTCTATTTAAATAATGTCTAACTGTTATAGCAAAACAAGCTTGCAATGACATTATTTTATTATTTAAAGGGATCATGAACATGAACTGAGTAATCAAATTTTTCATAATAGGTCATAGTACTATAAGAATATCCTGTAAGTTTCAGAACTGAAAACTTCCATGTCAGTCCAAAAACAGCTTTTATTGTAACCAAGCCCAGCGAACGACTCGTTGTGGAATGTGTCTATAGATCTTCTGAAGCCTCTAAAGAAGAAAATCAACGCCACCTTCATCATTGCAACTTTGGCCCCGCCCACTGGCGTGTTAGTGAGACGGACTATATAACATTACCTTCCAAAGGATCCTAATGCTAGGAATGTGGTTATTTATTTTCAATAATGTGTATGTCTCAGTTGAGCATTATTTATTTGTATTCGGTACATTTCACTGTGGATTCTTTGGTAAATCAGTCGCAATTTCGGCGCAGGCTTTGCAAACAGACTTTTACGATATGGACTCGACAGTAATGTATGGTGACCGGGAGGGGACATGTTTGGTTCACTTAGTTTTGTCGTGGCCACAACATATAAACTCGTGGGAACGTGATATTAAGTCGTGGGTACGAGATCGTATGTTGAGCGAACGACATCCGTTTCTCGTGGCTTATAACATGTGGGAACCGAATCTTCACATGCGACATGGGTTCCTCCTTTTACCCCGGTCATAATTTACTTAGTTATTTGTTCATTTAAGTTTCTCATAATTTGTTTTTGTTTATTGCCTTAAATGGGACTTTATTCGTGACCCGAGTATTTCATTCAAGCCAGCAAATTTCCGATGAAAAAGCCCATTCAACTCAAAATGCGCTTCAGGTGTCTTTCACTTACGTACACATGTCTTAATGCCAGAGACCGCACTATATCTTTATATGACATTCCTAATTCAAAGTAAAATGTTATTTCATCAGTCATCTCCATCTCCGACTGCTGTATATGGTTACAGTATTGACCGGTGTGGTACCATCAACATAACTCATGGCCACGAGAAATAGATGTCGTTCTCTCAAAATATGATCTCGAGGCATAATGATGTCGTTACCTCAACAAAATGATATCATGGCCACGATTTATTATCACATTCCCACGACTTAATATGATGTTCCCACAAATTAATATCTCGTGGCAACAACATATTATCACGTTCCCACGAGTTTATATGTTGTGGCCACGGCAAAACTAAGTGAACCGAACATGTCCCCTCCCGGTCACCGTAGTAATGCCACAACATGTAAGTAACTGTGTTAATTCTAATGCCTGATCTGTGATCAGTGATTTCTGATATGTAATGATTCATGTACAGTCAGAGGTGTCAGTAAATCAAACCAGTGACTAAACGGTCAACTTCACATTTTTTCTCCTAGTAGGATGAAAATAATCTGTTATTTATACTGTGATTAATTATATATAGACAGTGATCAAAGAACGCTCCCTTTGCAATCGCTGGAGCTGTCAATCAAACAGCACAAGTTTATCTGTGACTCTTGCCAAAACTCCTGTTATAATCAATGAATCTCTTATTTACATAGTGTTTGCACTGTTAGTTATGATGAAAGCATTCGTTAGTGTGCAGAAAACGAGTTGCAATGATGAGATCACTGCGCTCAACATGTCTGTGATCAGCTTACAATGCTCATCACTGCAACATTTTATGCCGCGATCTGAATTTAATGCTATAGATCTAAATGTAATGCTATAATCAACACTTTTCACGATTATTAATCACAGCAGTGGACTATTACACTGAAGTCTCACAGCCAATCACAGCAGTGGACGATTACACTGAAGTCTCACAGCCAATCACAGCAGTGGACGATTACACTGAAGTCTCACAGCCAATCACAGCAGTGGGCGTTTACACTGAAGTCTCACAGCCAATCACAGCAGTGGACGATTACACTGAAATCTCACAGCCAATCACAGCAGTGGGCGTTTACACTGAAGTCTCACAGCCAATCACAGCAGTGGACGATTACACTGAAGTCTCACAGCCAATCACAGCAGTGGACGATTACACTGAAGTCTCACAGCCAATCACAGCAGTGGGCGTTTACACTGAAGTCTCACAGCCAATCACAGCAGTGGACGATTACACTGAAATCTCACAGCCAATCACAGCAGTGGACGATTACACTGAAGTCTCACAGCCAATCACAGCAGTGGACGATTACACTGAAGTCTCACACAGACACGACCCTTAAACAGAGCGTTCAAGGTCAAGGTCAGAGTAGGAAAAATGCCTTTTATTTCTAAATTATGACCATTTTTGATGCAAAAATTATACTAACATTATAAGTGCACCCCAGGAAACATTATAAAACAATGCAGTTCATGACCCCTTTCAACTTATTTGAATTAAATGTAAAATATACTTAAATTGTTTTCCTTTTACATTTATATTATACAAATTAAAGAAATAATTAAAGAAATAAAATTGGAAACAAAAGCAAACACTTTCTAATGTGAGATTCATAGCAAAGCGTGCAGTGGTCTTCAGGTTAACTGTTTCCCAGAATGCAGTGCAACCTGATCTGCACATGAGCATTTATGAGCGTCTTTCACTTTTCATTTCCCTCACTTTCTTTCACTCTCTCTTTCTGCTCTCCCTGTCAGTGGTAAAATGCATTTCCAAGCACACACACACACACACACACACACACACACACACACACACACACACACACACACACACACACACACACACACACACACACACACACACACACACACACACACACACACACACACAGCTGCTGCAGGATGCACTATTTTAAAGAAGACAACTGCTTGAGGCCGAGTCTAAGCTTGCATTTTCAGAAAGCCAGACAGTGTGTGTGTGCGTGTGCGTGTGTGTGTGTGTGTTTATTGAGCGGATCACTGAATAAATTGAGGACTGCAACTCTAAACCATCTTCAGTCACTCAATAACTCTTGAAGGTAACACAAGCCGTCTGTGTGTGTATATATATAAAAGCGACATGCGCTCGATACGAGACTAGAGATATGTGATCGGTCTGGGTAGGGGTGTCGGAAATAGTACGTGCCGCCCAACCGGAAAACTAACCTAAAAGCAGATCCTATCATATGAGACTGCTAACATCTTCAGCATCACTGGCCGGCGTTTCTTTATTAATGCTTCTTGGAATAAGCATGTGTAAGAACTATTCCTGTACAGTATGTGTGTGGATATGGCGGACACACCTTTAGCTGTTGCTGTAGTTCACTGTTGAGACGTGTCAGGACTGCGTTGGTTTCTCGGTTCTTCCTGATGGCCATCTGGATCTCTCTCTTCTGCTTGGGTGGAGGCCTGGAACACAACACAATAATCACGAGCGCTGTCTGCACGTGTGGATGAGCGTTTAATGATGTGCAATTCAGGATCCCACTTGTTTAGCGTTTATAAATCACTGATACATGCTGTTTGTTCCCTGATGTGTTCTGTAAGAGGGGGTTTTTATTGATAGATTCATTTTAGGATTTTTATATACCGGTAATATTATATATGTATATAAATTATTACATAATTTATATTACTATTATTATTATTATTGTAGTTTCTAATGTACATTTTTTATACATATTATTACAATAACATAGCTTAACGATAAAAAATAAGTACATTAGAAAAAACTACAATAATAATAATAATATCATATAGTTATTGTAAACACTGCCATTCACATTAAATATTTTATATTATATATTTAATATATTTTGTTATTATTATTATTGTATTTTTATTTTGCCTCATTTACATTTTATAAGTAATCTTTAAGCTATAATGTTATTGTCAACAGTTATTGTAAACATTGCCATTGTGTTATATTTAATATTGTATATTCTGTATTTAATCATTTTTTTTACATTTAATACATTTTTGTCTTCTTTTTCACATTTATATACTTGCAATTTTCTTTTTGTAAGTAATCTTTAAGCTAAAATGTTATTATAGTTATTGTAAACTCTGCCATTACTGTACATTTAATACATTATATTATTTAATGAATATATGAATATGAAGAACTGATAAGAATGTAAATGTGTACCTTGAAATGCAATGTAAGTCGCTTTGGATAAAAGCGTCTGATAAATGTAAAAGTAAAATGTAATTATTATTATTATATTTCTTCTAATTTACATATTCGCTTATTTTTTTATTTTTTTATACAAGTAATCTTTCATCTATGTTATTGTAAACATTGCCATTCTTGTATATTTACTATTTAATATATTTGATATTATTATTATCGCATTTTTCTATTTTGTTTTTCTAATTTATTTGTTATTTGTATATGTAATCTTTGAGGTATGATATGCTGTTGTAAACATTGCCATTCTTGTTAATTTTTAGATAAATAAAAAATGAATAAAATAAAGATATACGGACCTCTGTGTAGATTTGGTCAGTGTGGCAGCAGAGTAGGGCGTGGTCAAGGGGGGCGTGGCACTCAGGCTTTCTGGGTGGAGCTTTCTTCGGACTGGCTTCTGAGGGGCGTGGCCTTGTTGCGCCACTGTGGAATCCTGGGAAGTGGTTTAAATGTTTCAGGTAGACTATGAGAGAAACTTCCCATATCGGTAAACTATCATCAAACATGCCCTAAACATCTAGCCTAGAAATCCAGACCCAAATCTGAAAGATTAATGGTCTGGCATTGAGTAATGAAAATCGCCCAACTCGAGGGGCGGCACCAAGCATGCATTTGACAATCTCACTGCACGCAATTGGATAACACTACGACCAATCACAACAAGCCCCATACGTTTAGCTACCAGCAGAGCTAACTGGTAGATTAGACTCTTGCCGTATCCGATTGGCAAAACAGCAAAAACGCCCTTCTTGCAAAGGAACGATTCGAGCGCCATCTTCTGTTCCTCTTTTAGATAAAAAG
The DNA here is from genome assembly GCA_021554675.1 of Leuciscus idus. Taxonomy (NCBI): domain Eukaryota; kingdom Metazoa; phylum Chordata; class Actinopteri; order Cypriniformes; family Leuciscidae; genus Leuciscus; species Leuciscus idus. The sequence goes on along the minus strand of CM038640.1, from coordinate 28,764,527 downwards.
CCAAGTCTAACTCGTTCATTGTAGCGGCCAAAGCCGTTTCAAACAACTGATGTTCATCCATAGCCATCTCGCAATATTTACTAATGACTTCGACGTCACAGCGCCGTCGTCATCTCGCCTCTGGCCCGCCTATATCTGATAACCCCATGTGATTGGTGCAGCTCGGCTACAAGGGCATAATTAATGAGCATCATTAATCGACGGGGACTCTGGATTTCCAGGGTACTAAACATCAGTACACTGAAGAGCAGTAAAGATGCATTATGTTCATGGCCTGAGCATCTGTGAGATATGGAGCCCTATTTAACGGTCTCAGATGAGGCATTAGGTGCTGGTTTAATGGAAAGGGGTCAGTTCTTACCGATTTGGGTGCCAGGTCTTCTGTGCTGAGAGCTCCTGTCACGATGGTCTCCTGCTGTCAGAGGAAGATGAGTTTGAGATCAGGAGGCTTTCAATGTTAGTTTTCCAAAGCAATTTGTAACATTAACCAAGACAACAGGACATTTATGAGGATCTGTTATCATGTTGTGCTTCATTAATTCCTTGTTTTTCATTTACACTACTGTTCAAAAGGATCGGCGAGACTCTTTCAGGTCTTTTATGCATTTATGCATGTTTATTTTACACACGCATGCAATTAAATTTGAAATTTTAAGCTTAAATGGAGAGAAGAATAAGATAGATGAAAGTTAATTTATCCACATATACAAAAGACTTCCTTAAAGGGCCTCTATTATGCTTTTTCGAATATTACCATTCATGCAGAGTGTAATACAGCTGTTTGTGGATGTAAAAGGTCTGCGAAGTTTCAATGATCAAAGTGCAGATAAATGGAGGTATTGTCTCCTAAAAGAAAGGACCGATTCTGAACTGCTGAAACGAGTTGTCAGTAATTTCATGCTCTTAATTCCTGTTTCATACCCAAGTAACAATGTAACAAATTTGCATAATGCCAGTCTATGGTCTTCATTGGCTGCCGGCGAACGACATCTACTTTGACCCTCAAACACTGTAGTTGTAGCGGAGACTGGAAGAGTTTGGCTCGTGTGTCAACATGTTGAGAAGACGCTGTTTTCTGCGAAAGCAAATCCTCTTTGCTGCACTTCAAAAGCATGAGGACTCACGCTGGAATTGATACGGTAAAACCGACGCCATCGTTACTGTTCGTATCACTGTGTATCAAATCGCTGAGGAAAATTTCCACAGCTGAAATTCAGATATGGTAGAGGGCGTTTGGTTTCTGACCAACTGACCAATTAGAGCAGAGAAGACCAATCAGAGCAGAGAAGACCAATCACAACAGCCTGGGCCGTCTGACAAATCAGGGCAGAGTAGACCAAACACAACAGCCTGGGCCGTCTGACCAATCAGAGCAGAGTTGCTCTCAGAAAGGAGGGGTTTAGAAACCAATTTGACCTTGGATGCATGATTTGACCTTGGATTTGACCTTGGATGCATGATTTGACCTTGGATGCATATAAACCTATTGTAGGAGACTCCAAAACAAAATTAGGAACCTTTAAAATATAACAGGGGCATACTAGTCTGCATTTTCCCTTAGTCCTCTTTCCAAAAGCTGCAATTTCCGAGTCTCTCACACAGAGGATGTGGGCAAAGAAAAAATCGAGGCGTAGAAGTGAAGGCCGCATTAAATTCTTCCCTCACTCTTTAAAGTGAATTACACAGCTCTCCCTCAATGCTGGCTCAGGATACGACACCGTGTGCGTTCATGGATCACTGAGGGCGTAACATCAATCCCGACATTCTCAGTAAAGACTCTCTGGCTTACAACACTTACACTGCTGTATTTCACACAAATATGACTACTGTTTATTTAATCATGCGTGACTGGAACGTCCATATTTCCACGCTATCGTACTCTGTCAGTGTAGTGTAAACATTCAATCACTTCGTAAAAAATGCAATACGTTGGCTTAAAAAGCCCCCGCCGCCCAGGACTGTGGTCGTTGTGGCACAGGGAATCTGTTCTTTATGGCACAATGAAAAGTAATAGCAGAAACAGGCCAATTGCAAGGCTGTAAATTTGTCTGAAAAGTCATAAATGATTGGATTTGCTGCGACAGGAGTTATTTCACCCAGCTACCCTCGGGACAAAACACAAGAGTTATGACCGCAATACAGCCACGTGAAGGTAACAGTGCCCATCGCCGCCTATAAAACTCTGAGGGACCATTACATGGGCAAAGGAGTGTTAAATAAAAACAAGTGTTCCTACAAATGGTACAAAGACTTGGAAAAATGGTGACTGAGCCGAACACCTGCCCAGTATAACCTGCTGTGTGAGAGAAACATGGGTTAGTTGGATAGGGTCACATATTCTAGACTGGTCAGTTAAAGCTGTTTTGCACATGGATACAGTCCAATACAGATGCATTAACAACAGCGCCACCTGTTGTTTGTATGAGGTAATGAGCTGTGAATTCATGTCACATAGTAATATTACACAAAATATAAAGGAATAAGCACACAGAATTAATTATATTTACATGAGGATAGCAAAGTTCAAAGAAATAAAAAGAGAGGGAGAGAAAAAAAGCTTCTTTTATACATGCAGCTTTATTTTGCACTGTTTTTATGCTTTTTTATAATTAATCAATTGTTTTTGTTTAAATAAAATATTGAAATAAATAGATAACTTTTAGGAGACATGATTCATAATTGATTCGGATAGAGTTTGCTAAGCTAATGATGCAATAGTCCAAAAAGCATAAAAATACAAAAGCACAGACAAATTAAAAACAATTTAAAAAACAACTAGTTTAAAAAAATACTTTATTTAAAATAAAATAATAATAATAATAATAATATAATTAATAATATAATAAAATAATAATATAATTATTATTATATAATAAAATAAAATAAAATAATAATATTGCTATTATTCTCTCCAAATCTTAATTTTATTTTTCTGAAAAGACAGAGAGACGGAAATTTCCGTCAATGGCAGGGAAAGAGTTAAAGACAGTTTCGGGTGACTCGACGACAAATGCTAGATTAAGACACTCTTCTCCTCTCAATCTTTATAGTGTTTCTTGAGTAAAGAAACCCCTGCACTTATTCAAAGAAAATACAGTTCTTTATTTACTCTTGCATTTCAAACAAGCAGAGACGGCCCGAACTGGCACTTGATTCACGATAGAGGTGGGTGGAGTTATGAGGTTTGATTGACAGGTTGACGATCCAATGGAGATACGAGGTTCAGTCACAAGCTCTTTTTAATACGTTTCCATATTTGTTAAATATGCAAAACCCACAGACAGGCGTAAAGGTTGACCAATAGTAATGATTTATGAAAACAAAGAAAAAAATATGGATACACAAGGTTTCTGCCTGATATTTAAAAAAATTGTTTTACTATTAGAGTGAAATTATAATAATAATTAAAAAAATATTATTTATCCTCATTGTAATTGGAGAAATAAATCCAGCCCCTCAAATCGAGCCCTGCATAAAACTATATAGATTTAATAAGTGACTAAATGATTATAAAGTGTTTCTGTAACAGGGACTGAAACAAACCATGGCTGTTTCCATAATATCACATCATAATACTGAATACTGCATAAATATACTCTGTCTCTCATTCGTCAGCACTCAGGAGAGATGATGATAATAACATGGTGTGATTCAAGGTCAAACATGAATCTCTTGGTTCCCGCTCAGAGTTTAATTAAGAATGAGCGCTTCCCCCTGAAGGAAACCGAGAGATCTGAGACGTAAACGAGTGGAAAGTAAGTGTTGGAGGATGTTTTCCGAGACGGTGTTTCCATGACATGTGCCCTGAGCTCTGGATGAAGCTCAAGTCAATAACGAACACCTCAGGGATGCTGTGTTGTCTTTAGATAACAATGGACATAAAAAGTTGCAAAACAGAACCAATCAAATGCAATATGAGATTGAACCCAGATACAATCAATCTGAAGCTGTCAGGTCTAGTCCCTAAAGGAGATCCCGTGTCAATGTTATATAGGACAGGAGAAGTCAAAATTTGACAGTAGTTCAGGTCATGCATCAGGTCATGTGGGCTAAACAATCATCTTTGCCAGAACTTGATGCTAGATTTACGGCATACGTGACAAAGCACCATAAACAACGCCACAGAAATAGCGCTCAACAAGCCAAATGCACAAGAGACATGATTCATAATTGATAGAGTTTGCCAAGCTAATGATACTATACTCCTTAAAGCATAAAAATACAAAAGCATACAGAAAATTGAAGGTAAAACATTTTTAAAAACAAGTCCATTATTTAATACTAATGTATTGAAAAAAAAAAGAAAAAATAGATTATATATATATATATATATATATTTATTACAATTATTTTGTCATAATTTGATTATTTTAAGGAGCAAAAAAATTCATAAAATAAAAGTAAAACAATTCCAAAAACAAGTTATTTATTTTTATTCTGTATTTTTTTAAATCAATGCTTTTATTCAATTATTGGAAATAAAAATAAAAATAAATAAATACAAAAAAATACAAAAACAATATAATTTAAATAACTATTTAATGCTATAATTCTCTCACAATTGTTTTAAATATGTTTTAACTAGTATAAAAAAATATTTCTTTTATTTCCTGTTTATTACAATTATTCTGTCATAATTTTTTGATTATTTTAAGGAGCAAAAAAGGCATAAAATAAATGAAAGTAAAACTATTCCACAAAAAAAAAAAAAGTCCATTGTTGTTTATATTTATTTTTATTCTGTATTTTTTAGTCAATGCTTTTATTCAATACTACTTGATTGGAAATAAAAAATAAATAAAACAAATACTATAATAATATATAAAAAAAAAGATATAATAATGCTATTATTCTCTCACAATTGTTTTAAATATATTTTAACGAGTATAAAAAAACATCCAAAAAATAAAAGGTAAAACAATTCTAAGAAGAAGTCCAATATTATTTACATTTATTTTTATTCAATACAACTTGATTGAAAATAAATAAAAAATATTTCCTAGTTATTACAATTATTCTTACATTTCTATTTTTTTATTTACTTTAATGGGTATAAAAAGCATACAAAGAAATTAAAGGTAAAACAATTCCAAAAAGAAGTCCAAAATTATTTACATTTATTTTTATACATTTTTATTCAATGCTTTTATTTAATACAACTTTATTGAAAATAAAATAAAATAAATATTCCCTATTTATTACTATTATTCTCACATTTTTTATTTTATTTTATTTTAATGAGCATAAAAACCATACAAAAAAATTTAAGGTAAAACAATTCCAAATTGCCATCATAAAGTTAACCTTTTAAAACACTAATAATGTTACTATGACGCCTCAAAAATGCAGAAAAGCGACTTCCTAGGTCCTGAAACCGTACTTGTCAGATGGTGCCTGATTAAGACACTGTGTTTCTCTGTCCAATAATGATCTCAGAAAGCAGTAACTCACACAACTGTGACAACTGAATTTCACGCAGTGATCACATTCCCCCTCACCGCTTTACAGAAGCCAAAAGTTAAAAGCATGAAGGGGTAAAAAGGCCATAAAGATGAAGGAACGCTTGCGGTCTGAGATGGTTAGAGCTCTTTGGAGGCTTCAGAGGAGTTATGAGTATTTGATCAAGCCAGAATCCCTTCATATAGAGTCTGCGCTCATATCTTCATATCTTATACGAGTATTAGCTTTCATAGACAGGGCTTGAGCACAGATATCTGCAGGTGCCTGTGCTGTCAAAACAGTGTGTGTGTGTGTGTGTGTAATGTAAGCTGAGGTTGTGTAACGCTGATGAGTGTGTGTGTTTTCATTGGGCTCCTGTGGCTTTATACTCTTATTAAACTGTGGGAAACTGCCGTCTCTTCCCAGCCTGCAGCCACAGAAACATGAGAAGACACACATCAGCGAGTGTGTGTGCGGACAGAACGGGTGAAGAGGTGCGGACGTGTTCACACACACACGCTGAAAAGAGGAAGTGCAGACTTTTCAAAGAGGATACGTAATTAATAACTGAGAAAGAAACGATGACGGACAGCAGGAAGACTGTGTGTGCAGAATTTCACTGAGGAAATATTCATTTCAATGAACCAATTTATGTGATTAAAAAGGCAGATTTGAGTTCATAGAACGAACAAATATAAAACATAAAAAAGTTACATATATTCTTATTCTATATTGTTGCGCAGCTGACACTTTGATGCTTCAAAAAGTTTCTGAAGAGACTCGATCGCTTTATATGATTGAAGATTGAAGAGATTGAATTTTGGCTCTTATTCAGATTTAAACATTGATCAGCGAACATTAACAGAAGCTCAACCGAACCCGCATGACACGTGAGAACAAACCTCATTGGTTCTCGCTGAAGCTCAAACGTGCGGCGTAACTAGGGCTGAAATCAAATCAAAATCACGCTTTGGCTTATAGCGATTATGAAATTGTAAAGGCTCAAATTATTATTCGCTTATATCGTTCATTTGAAAAAGCAACACGCGTCAAACATCTTCACAAACTTGCAATGTGGAGCGTTTATAAACCTGTTGTCCAACAAAACAAACATTTACTAACATGTTCTTACTCACTTCATATCGTCAGGCAAGTGTTTCAAATGGCCTTTTGTGAGCTGATGTGGCTTCTTATCATAGTGTATTGTTTTATAGTAAGTCTCTTCAGAAAATTTTGACTAAACCACTCAATTCATATGGATTAGTTTTACAATCTCTTTATAAACTTTATGAAGCATCAAAGTGTCTCATTGAGGGACAGAAATCTTCATTTGTGTTCTGGTTTGGAACGACATGAGGGTGAGTAATTACTGACAGAATTTACATTTTTGGGTGAACTATCCCTTCAACTAATGTTAACATATGGAAACTTACTGTAAAGTGTCACCAAAATGGTAAATTAAAATGAGTTTAAATGTCCTCCTTCTTACTGTACACAGTTAATTTACTATTGTATGAATACAAAATGAATATTCTAAAAAATAAAATTCATTTGATTCATGTCCCGCCCTACATTATTTCCTGCTGGATATTGTGTTTCAGTCAGAAATCAGAAGTTAAATGTTGGTTTACGTTGTTCAAATGTCGGTTCAGTGATTCTCACATCTGAGGTTAATAAATTGTGTGTTTTAAATAAAGAGGATCAATGTGAACGTCTACTCACCTCCTCACTAAACTTGCTGAAATCTGCAAAGTTTGGCTGATGAACGGCCTTCTGGGAACTCTTCTCTGAGCCAGGCATGAAGCTGAAGATCTGACACATTGAATTAGGACACAAGTTATTATACAAAACAGACACAGAACAGTAAAGAACAGAAGACAATTAAATATTAAAAAGCAAACTAAAAAGGTATCCAATCACTGAAACAGATTTACAATCTGATTAAATGAGATTGTAAAACAGCTCATATAAACTGCATGTCAATTAAATTCTATATTAATACACCAAAGTTGCCATAAAATAGACCATCTTTGACCAGCAAAAAATCTGTCAAGTTGGTTTATGGAACATGGAAGCTGGTCAAACATCTAATGACAAGCTAGAAACCAGTTCCCATGGTTTAAAGGGGCTTTATGTAGAATTCAGAAAGCCTTGATATTAGTGGCACTGGTGGCCGTTAAGTGAACTGCAGGCAGAAACAACTGTGCTCTAAAGGGGCTAAATGTAAAATATAGAAACCCTTGATATTAGTGGCACTGGTGGCCGTTAAGTGAACTGCAGGCAGAAACAACTGTGCTCTAAAGCGGCTTCGTTTAAAGCTGTTGGCAATAAAAAACAGATTGCATACATGAACATTCTTATATATAGCCCCTTTAGAGCACAGATCACATCTTAAACTGGGTTTGCAATCAGCAAATGCGTTAAATGAGGAGATGCTGCGGAGTTCACCTGCGTCGCTGGTGGTCGTGGAGGAAGAGCTGGAGGAGGAGGCATCCACACACTTTTACTACCTGACAGAGGAAAAACATATTCAGAAAAACTCCAGGGCCAAGCTCAAACTGCTGCTACTCGACTGATGTTCTCTTTCAAGACGGTTCACAAATATTCTGCACAACAAGATTTAAATAAAACAAATCAACACTATAAATGACTTCACACACAGTACTGCAATGATCTATTGCTTTCGGACCAATTTTCGCATTAAAAAAATCACTAAAGTAATCTAAACACACACTGCTGTAGAAAACATTTTGGTGTCAGTAAGATTTTTTTTTTTTTTAAGAAATTAAAAAGATTTATTGTGCAAGTATGCATTAAATTAATCAAAACTGACAGTAAGGAAATTTATAATGTTTTTAAAAGATTTATATCTCAAATAAATGGTGTTCTTTTGAAATTATTTCTATCCATCAAAGAATCCTGAAGAAAATGAGGTTTTCAACATTGATAATAATCAGAAATGTTTCTTGAGCAGCAAATCATCATATTAGAATGATTTCTGAAGGATCATGTGACACTGAAGGCTGGAGTAATGATGCTGAAAATGCAGCTTTGATCACAGGAATAAATAACACTTCACAATATATTCAAATAGAAAACACTTATTTTAAATTGTAATCATTTTCCACAATATTTCAGTTTTTACTGTATTTTCAAGCAAATAAATGCAGCCTTGGTGAGTGTAAAAGTCTTTACTTTATTTTATTGACCCCAAACTTTTGAACTGTGTGGGTGTGTGGGTGTGTGTGTGTGTGTGGGAGTGTGTGGGTGTGTGTGTAAGCATTTTGCAAGCTAAAGTGAGTTCAATGCACTAAAAATCAAGACTAGGTCATTTTTGTAATTGTTTGCATGCCATGAAAACTCACTGAGCATTTAAAGAATGATGAGAATTCAGAATTGCACTCTTGTTTATAGATTTAGTGCAAAAATGATTTATGAATGTTTTATTCTTTGAAACATTTAGTTGGTTCAGACAGCGGTTTGATCGCACTGGATTCAGGATGTGTGTTCATGTGTCTCTGTTCACATGTGAACACATTTGAGTCATTCAGAGCTTGTAACAAACCTCTCAACTTTTAGTAACATTGTCTTTAAAATGATTAAGACTAAGAGTTTTCTTAACTTCTGGGGTTCATCACAACTGGGGCCAGAACTTTATCTAAAAACTACGAGCACAAAGACTTGGTTTTCAAGCAGATCCGTTTCTTGTCAACGCTCTTCTCAAGCACTGGTGTGGCAGTGCATTATTCTCACTGTGTAAACCTGCAGCTTCATTCATTTAAAGAATAAACTTTCAATATTTTCTCAGTCAATCCTGTTAGTAAATCTGCGAAACCAGCAGTGAAAGTATCCACAAAACTAAAGGTGCTTCAACGTCTAAGGTGCCAAAACAACCCTAGAACGCGCCAATACCGCATCGACACAGTCAAATATTTACTTTTGTTACATTCATTTTAATTTATCTCAACGTCTGTACTTTATATTCTCAGTATATGAAGGTCTGTGTGTGTATACAGTTGAAAAGCGTGAGGAATGTTGGCATGGGTGTGAACCTTGACTGCTCTGTTGGAAGAGCTTGTTGAGGTCGAGAGAGGAGGCGCGGGAGTGAGTCTTCTGGGGTCGAGGAGGAGGAGTGGGCGGCTCCTCGACCTTCTTCATGGCATCGTCTATAGAGGTGCTGGAATATGACCTGGGGGTGACACACACACACACACACACACACACACACACACACACACAACACACAACACACAACACACACACAGAGCTTTTTATAAATATCATAACCACCCTCTAACCCACACACTAACCTTAAAAGAAAACTTTTCGTTTTTTACAAATGAGAATGTCCCCAAAAGGAGGTTTTGGAAGATTAATAATAATAATAATAATAATAATAATAATGTCTTAATAAATTTAAACAATCCCTGAAGCCTGTGTTTTTATATATGCAGAATCAAATGTATAGTCTAATTAATAATTCATTAATCAAATGTTTGGGGTCAGTATGATTTTTTTTACGTTTCTGAAATAAGTCTCTAATGCGGCTGTATTTATTTGATCAAAAGTACAGTACAATCAGTAATATTGTGAAATATTATTACAATTTAAAATAACAGTTTTCTAAGTGAATATATTTTAAAATGTAATTTATTCCTGTGATCAAAGCTGAATTTTCAGCATCATTACTCCAGTCTTCAGTGTCACATGATCCTTCAGAAATCATTCTGATATGATGATTTGATGCTCAAGAAACATGTTGAAAACAGTTGTGCTGCTTCATATTTTAGTGAAAACCGTGATACATTTATTTTCAGGATTCTGTGATGAACAGAAAGTTCCAAAGAACAGCCGTTATTTCAAATAGAAATCTTTTGTAACATTATAAATGTCTTTGCAGTCAATTTTGATCAATTTAATGCATCCTTACTAAATAAAAGTGTGTTTTTTTTTTTTTTTTATGTGTAAAAACCAGTAGTGTAACAGTAGTGAGAGTTTTTACCTGGGTCGTGTTCTTGACTTCATATTTGCATCAAGCTCTTGTGGAGAATCTGTAAAACATTTGTATGTTAATTACACAGTGATACAATAAAAGTATTATTTCTGCATTAAAACCCTAACGTAAAAGCCTATTTATTTCATTTAAAAAAACAAACAAAAGCATCAGACTTCATTCTGTTCGGAAACATAATCTTGAAGAAAAGTATTCTTTTATTTACCTGTCATCTACAAGAAAACCTGAAGTTGTAAGACGTTCCTGAGCTGAACTGCTCTCTCACATCTCAACAGAAACACTGAATCCTAACAATAAAACATCAAACACACTCGATAGCATCGATACTATCCAAACAACACCTACAGCTGCGGTTAACACCTCAAACAGGCCTGTCTCCTATCCCATCATGCACTGCGGCATTGACGAAGACTCAATATTAACTTTGATTCTGTTTTCTACCAACACTAGGGAAAAAAAGCATTTCATAAAAATCATCTTGGAAGCAAAGTGCAGGTCAACATCGCATTCAAACTGAAGTAATAAAGAAGGGAGAGTGCGGGATTATTTGTGAGCGCTCAGGGATCTGGGCACTTCAATAAATATAAGCTGTTATGGGATCAGAGCAGACTGCATGAAATATCAGAACAAAAGGTCAGCGCTGTGGATATAACAGGATTTGTGTCCACGCCCAGAGGCGCTGAGGGGTTATACTCCATAACATCACACCCATCAGCAGAGAAAATAACAAACGCTATACAGTTCATCTGAAGACAATAACAGCTGATTTACCAATAGAGAGCAGTTTAAATCTCATCATGCTTATCATGAGGAAGAATTCACCCAGAAAAGAAAATTCTGTCAGTATTATTTACTCATGTTGCTGCAAAATTACACAAAACGAAAAAGTAGATATTTTGCAGAATGTTCATGCTGCTCTTTTCCATACAAAGAAAATGAATGGACACTATTGAGCTTAAAAAACTTTTTAGGTTTAGGGTTTGTTTAAAGCTGCAGTCCGTAGTTTTTCCTCTTTGTCGCCATCTCTGTTCGAAATCTGCAATTGCAGTTATTTGCGTAATTATCAGCTTTACGTGGGTTGTGCCTCGGCACGGCCCAGCGAGGATGAATCCGATGTTTTGAGGAGAATGTGCGGCTGTCAGTCGCCGCGCCGGTGTGGATATTCTGGCATTCGGAATCACAGATTCTACTTTTTGGAAGTATGACCAACATAAGAATTTTCACCGGAACATGTCGTCTGAACAAGTAACATCCACTTTTGTTCTGACCAACTAAGGGAAAAAAAAGCATTGCAGTAAATCGCGCCGATTAAATCTAACGATTGCTTATCATATCACGTCAAACCGTGCAAATTATACTTTGTTCTCAAATTGTTAATGTTAACAACATCAGCATTGCGTGACTACATTTAATGCCCTTCCGATATTTATCCTTGTTTTCACACGGGTCGGTTGCAGTTGCAGTCTCTTTTTTTCTGTAGCCACTCCGAAGTCCGAAGTCTTTTGCATTTTACAACGGGTGAATCTCCTACACCATCTGAAAGCTGAATAAATAAGCTTTCCATTGATGTATGGTTTGTTAGGATAGGACCATATTTGGCCGAGATACAACTATTGGAAATCTGGAATCTGAGGGTGCAAACAAATTGAAACACTGAGAAAATCTCCTTTAAAAGTTATCCACTTATGTTCGTGATTGTGCAGCATTCACTCACAAAAATAAATGTTTTATATATTTACAGTAGGACATTTCCAAAATATCTTCATCAAACATGATCTTTACTTTTATTTTTGGCAGAAAAGAAAAAAGGATAATTTTGACCCATACAATGTATAGTTGGCTATTGCCACAAATATACCCGTGTGACTTGTGACTGGTTTTGTGATCCAGGGTCACAAATGAAAAGTCATACAGGTTGAACAAAATGAGGATGAGTAAATGATGACAGAATTGTAATCTTTTGCCTGAACTTTTTCTTCTAATGTACACAGACAGTAAAGCTCAGGTAAATTAGAGGCTTTGGTTGGTCTGGTGTGGGTCAGGGGTGTGTGCTGCGCCTCAGGACAGTGAGTCACCTGGTTTTAAAGTGCTGACACGCTCTGTTGGCTTTTCATGCAGGTCTGGAATTCTCTTTGGGCTGAATTCTGCTGACACAGCAATAAAAAAAAGCACAATAAGAGCAGTGAAATAGGAACATCTGCATGAGAATATTAATGAGTTTACATGGCATTTGTCCTCTTAAGTGTGGAAGAGTGGTCCCAAAAATATTTGCACACTGAAGACACTGAAGAAACTGAAGAAATGGCATTGCATTAGATAATCAAATCTCAAAGCAAGTAGCATTTACTTTAAAGCACAAACACACTTAAAAAAAAAAAAAACCTTTCACTTAATTTAACTCTTTCCCCGCCAAACACAGAATTTTCTGTGTTTTACTGTTATACGCTAGGGGGCGCTATTACACATCTTCTGAAAGAGCACTGAATCTCCTGATAAAAACACATGTGAAGAAGATGCAGAAACAAGCGATCTCATATGTAATCATATGCATATGTAAAATAACGCGATCATCAACATTAAAAAGCATATAAGTCAAAACTGCCTAATGTTACTGAATGAAATGTTGACCCCGGATGAGTTACAAGACTGTGCAAGCATTAGGGGAGTTGATGGACTCGATATACTCCATCTGTGTTTAGATCATCTTTCTGAATCTGATCAAGTAGTCTTTGAAAAAAACATGATTTTTGCTCAAAATGTAGCTTTTTTTAATGAAACTTACCCATATTCAAGTGTTGATAAAAAAGAATGCATGAAGCTAGAATAAAACAGGTTTTCTTTTTGTGTAAAAGCAGAGGTTCGGTTTCTTCTTTTGATGTTTTGCATGTTCAGACATTAATGCAACAAAATATTCTGGGGGCCATGAAGTTTTTGTGGAAAATGATCAAAAACGCTGGTGGTGGCTGGCAACTTAAAAAAAATTATAAAAAAAAACGCTGGCGGGGAAAGAGTTAAGTTTGACACTTAAAGGTACAGTATGCAAATTTTTTATTCAAAATTTTTAAAAAAATAAACGAGTCACTACATCGTCAATCACTCTTCCAAATCGTGTTTTTGCCTTAAGGCCCTTGCACACTGAGTCCAAAATTATCGCATGCGTTTTTTCGCTTTTGTGATTCGGTGGCTCTGGATTGTCAAAACACCATTCAAAATCCTTGCTACGGATGCGAAAAACGATTCTGATTCGATTTTTTTTTTGACGGACGAAAGTTTCGGAGGCAGTGTACAAGCGTGATTGACATAACGTGAGGTCGTATTTATTTTTTTACGTGCGAACATTTCGAACGCGAATTTCGGACTCAGTGTGCAAGGGCCTTTACCCTGATTCACTATGGTAAACGTATATTCTAAGTGTTGATTTTAGACCTGTCGGGATGGTTTTCGGTTGTAAATTGTGTACATGCGTCACTCGCCTGTGTGTGTCAGATCCGTAAACAGAGAAAAGTTGCTCAGGCTGCTTTGCCGTGTGTTTGGTAGGGGTTATTTGTCACAACGAGCGAGAAAGGTTGCCATGAAGCCGCTAAATCTCCAACCAAACGCCGAACAGAGGAGAGTCAGCTGGCAGAAAGAGAGCGCGACAAGAGCTCGTAATAAAACAAGAATCAACATCGGCTCGGCTTTTCGATGATGACGAGAACTGAGGGATTTGAAATGTTGTAAAAGCGACGCGGAGATGATGGGGTTTTTATTACTCAACATGCGAGTAAGGTGTTTTATTGAACAGATAAATTGCCATATGTGGCTCTCTAACTAAAGTGAATTGTAAAGCATTATCCATTTTGAAGGGTCATTTCATTGTGGTTGTTGTAGCGCTGTGCTGGTATATATTTTGTGTCTATTAATGGGTATAAACGTCTTCTGCTAGTCAGCTTGAGATCCTTTCCATCTAAACTGGTCATATCTCTTAAGTCTAGTAGTGAATGTTTTATAAGCAGTAGGATAAACATATTCATCCGCACAGTCACGCAGTGGCTTAAATGTCCAAATACTTTTTGGGCCACCGTTTAAAACCCATTTCTTTTTTTCCCCTTTAATCCTGTTCATGATTATTGAGGTCTGTCTCTGAAGTCATTACCCGGTTTCCTGCTTTCATCTCTCGTGTCCTGTTTAGCGGTCACACCTGGTCTAGAGGTCATCTGAAGGCCAGCAGAACACATTTCCTGTTTGGGAAAATGAAAAGCCAGCACAGAATGACTGATATGAGCACATGCAGAGGTTTACTCATTTATAAGGGGTGGACCAGTTGGATTTTTGTCTTTTTGAGATCTCATATAAGACTCATTAGCACCCTCTGCCTTCAGCCAAACAGACATGCCTAGAGAGAGAGAGTTATATAACTACTACTTCTTTTATTATTATTATTATTAAATGCATTCTGTATTATATTATTCTTGTATACTATTATTGTTTTATATGGAAGCAATAAATGCAACTAACTAAATATTCTCATCATAATAAACCAGCGATGATATTGTTAGCTAAACTATAAACATTGTTTTCATTTATTGAAATACAGCAGAAATAAAATAGAAATATTATATAAACACTTAAAAAACATACAAAAAAAACCAAGAAACGTTATGCAAATGTGGCAACTAAGGGTTTTAAAATATTTAGAAGTTAAAGTACTAAAATTATTAAAAGTAAAATAGAAAGAAATGAACACTAAATAGAAATTTTGAAGAAAAAAACAAAAGCAAAAATTTAAATTTAAATAAAAGCTGAAAATAAATAAAAAAGTAGCTAATTAAAAATATTAATAAATACTATCATAGTATATAATAAAATGTTTTTTAGCAATAAACTAAAAAAAGAAGCGTATTTATCTATTCAACCATCAATGGCATCTCTTTTGTGACTGTTCTTGTTATTTGTTTTGATGCGTTGGCGATATTGTGTGCCGAACATCATGCCAGTTTTGATACTAAAAAACGAAGAAAGACAGAGGAAAGGACGGAACAAAATGTGCAGAACATTGTGATCTTGGCACAAATGTTAAATAAAGTTCTTCTTACCGGTTGATTGGCTCCAGGCCTCATATTGTCATCAAAGACAATGAGAGGTTGAGTCGCCTGTAAAAGAACACATTTAGAGCTCAGTTCAAACTTGTCAATCTGAGCTTGCTCACGTCTCAGGGTTGCATCATAAAACATAATACTGGAAGGGAAACCCTAAACAGTTTAAACTAAACATCATCAAACACTTCAGGTGCAAATACTGTAGGCATGCTGCGAGTTTTAGATTGCGTACCTCAGATGGTGGCGCTGTAACCACACCTGGTTCCACAAATCCCGGTCTCAGTGTGGCGGGGAGAGTTTCAGGAAGGAGGAAACCATTTTTCCGGGCCACGATCAGATGGAAGGCAGTGCAGAACTCTGGGAAAGTGAGAGCGCCGTCCTTGTCAACATCGCTCAGCTCCCTGAAGGACATTGAACGATTGGTTTTTCAACATATGTAAAGAGACAGTTCATTCCATGTTTCAGTAGAACTGAGGGGTTTATCGTCACCATATATGCGACAGCTCTGGAATCGGAAGCTTCGACTTGGTGAAGAAGTTTTTTGCAACAGTTCCTGAAAGGAAAATCAATGCAAAGTTCAAACTGTCCAGATAAGATCATGAATGTACCAGTATGAGAAGTGTTTGTGGAGCTGTCTTACCCACGATGAGAGCGCTGAGGTCAGGCTGGAGACTCCTGAACTGGATGGTGTAATATTCCCGCTGCTCCTCTGTGATCCTCCAGGGGTCGTCGGAGTAATCCACCTCTGCTCTCTCCACCAGCCGCTCCACAGACCCAACCTGAACAACAGAAAAACCTCAAGATTTCACAATTACATATGCCTTTCATTACTTCTGAATCTTTCATTTTATATAAAAATGTAACTCCTTTTTAAAAGTCATTTGCAATCCTTGTATGGCAGAATGTAATTCATTATAATAAAAGCTCAACAGTTTTTTAATATCACCTAGGAAACACACCATCAATGGTACTAATATCAATGATAATATTTTCTATTATTTCTTAGAGATGAAGTCTTTAAATTTTTTAGCATATCTTACTATTACTAACTTAATGCACAACTATAAGATATTTATAGTTTGATGTCACCTTGAAATAAATAAATAAATAAAATAAAATAAATTAATCTTAATATTTGTTATAGACAGAGAGACACACATTTATTAACATTATGTGTTAACATATTAATGTGTCAATCAATTGATATTCATCAAGCATCATGGAATTATGAAATGCTTAAAAAAGATCACATGATCAAAATGTTTCAATAACTAATTGATTTTGTAAGCGACAGTAGCGTGTGGGATTTTGTCAATTTTTCCCTTCATATTTTTTTGACATCTTACACTTATGCATGTAATCATTCGGGATGTGATGATTATTTATCTATTGTTTGTAAGCATGTCTATCCAAATACGGGACCCTGTTGGGTAATGCATGTGCTCTGGCGTGCTATAAATGATATTCAAAAAATATACAATTTAAAAAAGAAGTGTCCTTATATAACACTGACACCCAGAGTTCTGTACAGTTGTCCAATCGGATGCGAGAATGAGGAGTTGTGAGGAAATGCTCACGCGTGTAATGACGGGCTGCTCCGGCTGAGGCTTGAGAGAATAATGTCTGGGAGAGGAGTTTTCCTGAGGAACAACGGGACGAGACGGCACTTTCCCGTCATACGCTGTGAACGAAAACCAAAAGATGAAAGAGTGAATGTTTCAAGGTCAAGACAGACAAAAGGACTTTACAGTTTTCGCTTTTCCATTACTGTGATCAACATCTAAACATTTGACAGCACTGTAAATGATGCACTGATGCAGATGACGGAGAGAAATGGCATTATACACTATCAGCAGATGCTAGTGAGATAAAGACGTTTCAGACTCGACTGACACCGAACAAGAGTGAACGTTTTAAAGGTCCCATGGCATGAAAATTTCACTTTATGAGGTTTTTTAACATGAATATGAGTTCCCCAAGCCTGCCTATGGTCCCCCAGTGGCTAGAAATTGTGATAGGTGTAAACCAAGCCTTGGGTCTCCTGCTCCACCTTTGAGAAAATGAAAGCTCAGACGGGCGAATCTGGAATCTTCCCTATATGTCGTCATACGGGGAAAGGTTTCCTCTCCTTCTCTTCTTTGCCCACAAAGATAATTTGGCCCGCCCATGAGAAAATGAGCTGCGCGAGCACGATATTGGTTTTTCGTTGAGAGACATCATGGCTTGCAAACGAACGAAGCATGGAAGTTGCTCAGTGTTTGGATGTACAAATGAACACAAAAGTATTTTTTTAGTTCCTTCATCCGAGCCTCTGAAGAACCAGTGGGTTATGTGAATTTCTGATGTGTAATTGTTCAAGTTCAGACAGATAATCTTTCTCTTAAAATCGTTCAATACTGTTTATGCATCAGTAAATCAAGCCAGTGACTAAACGATCAACTTCACGTCGTATCTCTTAGTAGGATGAAAATAATCTTATTTAAAGCAGCACTCAGTAGCTTCGGGATTTCTTCGCTGTATTCTCGCTTTTTGCTCGCAGGTTTCTCTCTAGAGCTCCCCCCACAGCTTCGGAATAGATATTTGACAACACTGTTGTAAAAACTCGTTGGCGATTCTCAGACACCATGGCTAGTAGATCAACGACATCAAAGCAGATGGGACATTCTTTAAAACGTCTTCTTCATTCGGGTTCGGACAGCGTGAGGGAGCGCAATAATGACAGCATTTTAGCAGATTTCTTTTGGCCGTAAAGCAATTGTTTACATCGCAAGACCTGATATCACGCGAGACTTCCTGACGCAGCGGCCGGCGGCCCGCCGGCTCAAAGTTGCAAGTGCGGATTTTCCGCTCACGGGCACCAGGGGGGTGCGAAACGACCACCATTCAACCCGGAATAAGTAATATAACCATTCCAATGACTCCGAAGCTGTTCAGTTAAGGTAAAAAAAGTTACTTAGTTCACCTTTAAACTGTGATTAAAATATATACAGAAAGCGACAATCAAAGAACAATCCCTTTCCAATCGCCCAAGCTGTCAATCACACAGCGCGAGTTTATCTGGACACTTGCCAAAACTCGTTATGAAATCAATGACGCTGTTACGCTGCACAACAAAGCTCTTACTGTACTTACCTCATGTTTGCATTGGTGAAAGCATTAGTGAAAGTGCAGAAACTGCATTGCAATGATAAGATCTTTATTCACGCGATCAACAGACTTTTATGTAATGGGAATAGATCTAAATACTTTAAAAACTTCTCACGATTCGTTAATCTCGATAGCTTTAATAGTAAAAACGTATAATAGCTGTAATAGTAAAAGTTTTTGAGAGAGTTCCTCATGTAATGCTAGTTATTTCATATGCAAGCATGTCAGCCAATCACAGCAGTGGGCGTTTACACTGAAGTCTCACAGCAGCCAATCACAGCAGTGGGCGTTTACACTGAAGTCTCACAGCAGCCAATCACAGCAGTGGGCGTTTACACTGAAGTCTCACAGCAGCCAATCACAGCAGTGGACGATTACACTGAAGTCTCACAGCAGCCAATCACAGCAGTGGACGATTACACTGAAATCCCACAGCAGCCAATCACAGCAGTGGGTGTTTACACTGAAGTCTCACAGCAGCCAATCACAGCAGTGGACGATTACACTGAAGTCTCACAGCAGCCAATCACAGCAGTGGACGATTACACTGAAATCTCACAGCAGCCAATCACAGCAGTGGACGATTACACTGAAGTCTCACAGCAGACACGCCCCTTCAAATCAGAGGCTAAAATCAGGCTAGGAAAAATGCCTTTTATTTCTAAATTATGCGAATTTTTTATCTAAAAAACATACTAACATTATAAGGGCACCCCAGGAAACATTAGAAAATAATAAAATAATCCACGCCATGGGACCTTTAAAGAAGACTTAAAGGAATAATGAATGGGAACAAATGAAAGAAAAAAAGTGATTAAATACTGAACAAGCATGAATTATTCAGAACGAGGTCATTGATTGCCATGATCTTTGATATGACTGTAATCTGAAAGAATAAAAGAGGCCTGACTGCACTTTGATCTGGTGAATGTTCTTTACATCTGAAGCCCTTCCAGATCATCATGTCTTTTATGTGTAGATTTTAAATAAAGTATTAATGGCCTCTGCCGAATAATGAAGGAAGCTGATCCACATTCAATAACGCTGACGTTTCTCTGTTCATGGCCGGAGTTAACAATGAGATGAAAACACTTTCCTATCGCAGCGGTGTCCATTCACTGCGTTTATCCCTCGCTGAGAGCATCTACAGGTAATATTCACTATTATTTGCTTTTGTTGAGATTATTGAATATCTGTTTATTTGAACACAAAAATACTGCATGCTTAATAAACACAATCAGATGATAAACAATGATATAATAATAGAAAGATAGACGGATAGAATGTTATAACAAGAGTAGACAGACAGACAGACAGACAGACCGATAGATATGATAGACAGATAGACAGACAGACAGACAGACAGACAGACAGATATAAAGATAGACAGACAGACAGATAGATAGATAGATATAATGATAGACAGACAGACAGATAGATAGATAGATATAATGATAGACAGACAGATGGATAAGACAGATAGATAGATAGATAGATAGATATAATGATAGATAGACAGACAGATAGATAGATATAATGATAGACAGACAGATGGATAAGACAGAGAGATAGATAGATAGATAGATAGATATAATGATAGACAGACAGATAGATAGATATAATGATAGACAGACAGACAGACAGATAAATATAATGATAGACAGACAGACAGACAGATAGATATAATGATAGACAGATAGACAGACAGACAGATAGACAGATATATATAATGATAGACAGACAGACAGACAGATAGATAGATATAATGATAGACAGATAGACAGACAGACAGATAGATAGATAGATAGATATAATGATAGACAGACAGATAGATAGAATGATAGACAGATAGATAGAATGATAGACAGATAGACAGACAGATAGATATATATAATGATAGACAGACAGATAGAATGATAGACAGATACATAGAATGATAGATAGATAGATAGATAGATAGATAGATAGATAGATAGATAGATAGATAGATAGATAGATAGATAGAATGATAGACAGACAGACAGACAGACAGACAGACAGATAGATAGATAGATAGATAGATAGATAGATAGATAGATAGATAGATAGATAGATAGATAGATAGATAGATAGATAGATAGATAGATAGATAGATAGATAGATAGATACATGGATACATGGATAGATGGATGCACTACCTTCTACTGTGCTGGTGGGGGCACTATTGTATATGTGATTATGGCAATCTATCATAATTTTGTATATAAATGAATAATTTTGCATCTATTGCATAATTAACAATTTTGGTTTAAATTATAATCGATTATAACAGAATTGCAAATAATTTTTGGTAACATGCAAACATTTTTATTTTTTTGTTGCTTTCTAACAAAGGGATAAGAAAGTTACAGAGCAAAATTGCTTCACTATTTTTTATTTTTTATTATTTATTAGAGTGCAAATGTCCAAGAGGGATAACTATCACTAAACGAAGCACACTAAGCGCATGTTATTAAATTAAGCATACCACTGTGGTTATATATGCAGGCTCAAGGCCTTTTCTCAGGAAAGCATGAGAGTGTGTGTCTGTTTCATCAGAACTGGCGAGTGTGTTGTGCTGACTGTCGACGGGCTGAAGGACTGACTCAACAGGTGTGTGATTAAACGAGTGAGATATCAATACGCCACAGGAGAGCAACAATTAGACAACTGCTTTCTGAGGGCTCAAGGCTGAACGCTCACAAACACACACAGCTGTCTGACAACCACGACTACGGTCACAGTGTGTGAAACACGCCGGCTGTGTGATGTGTGCCTGTGTTATCTAATAACAGCATCACGGTATGTGTGTGTGAGTGTGTGGGGAAATATCTGCTCTCACTTTTCCATTGGGATTGTTGTGAAAAAGAACATTATCAGGATCTTGCTGAAAAAATCCTTGATACAGCATTTAAGATGAACATTCGTCCTGTTTTAATGATTTGAGCATTTACTGATGCAAAATTATCATCTATAAGTACAAATTATCAGCAAAATAATAATAATTAATTTTTTTAAAAACTGGTTAAATAGCTTTAAAATGTAGGAGCAAATGTATATGCACATAAATACCTATACAGCAAGTCTCTTCTGCATTTATTCGATCAAATATTTATAAAAACAGTAATATTGTGAAAAAATAAATAAAAAATTTTAAAATATTTTTTTAAAATATATATTTTTTTAAATAAAAAGCATCAATTTCCTGTCATGTCTATGTTCATAGGCCGGTCTGGATGCGGAATGACTGACAGTGACTCTCACCCAATAGCGTGTCTGTTCCGTTTCTCTGTGCTGCGTATGGATAGTTGCGATAGGCTGACGGTGAGCGGGGCGGGGAGATGGCGGGTGACCGCGGTGGAGACCACGCCTCCTGTCAGATACACAATAATGGTAAGGTGAATAATCATGTTTTTTAATACAGTCTTGTAAACTTGGTTTACTTGCATTGCCAGGTTATTCATTTGCATGTAAACCAGTAAATCAGGTTTTTTCAACAGACACATTTTTGGTAGTTATCAGTGCATGTGTGTGCGTGTAAAAGTGCTTAATGTTGCAAAGTTCATTAATTATGAAGTGAACTCAAATCAAACTATAAAGCAGCTCTTCAGAAGACAATGGTGTCATTATTCAGCTCATTTCAGTTCAGTTCAATAATAATAACATCGTAAAGTTCATCAAATTATGAGACGAGTTTGTCATTATTCAGTTTAATGTTGATTCAATTCAGTTCAATAACAGTGTCAAAGATTCAAAACTCATCAATTATGAAACAAATTTGATTCAGCGTTCAATCAGCTCAACAGAAGACAATCACATCATCATCCAGATCAATTCAGGTTCAAGTTTTGTTCTCAAATGATAGTGTCAGTGCTGTCAAATCAATAATATTACTGAATATTAAGTGTCTTTTATGTCTGATGTCTGACCTGTTTGTCCATGCTGGTGTCAGGGTGTCTCAGTACAGGTCTGTCTGCAGGGGGACGAGGGGCGGAGCCTGGAACTGAGCCCAGGATGTGCGGCTGGCTCTCATTGGTTGAGGGGTGATTGGCGTAACGCATCTCAAGCTCATTCGTTATCCCAACAAACACAGGAAGAGGAAGTTCTGTGGGGAAAGATAAATGACACTATGTTCAGAACAGCATTCTGATGCTATTTTCACAGAGGATTAAAATAAGATTCAGCTGATTAATGCTGCTCAGAGGTGCACAACAATTGCAGAATGTAAATAGCCTACTACATGAAAAATATATATTATACAATTAAAAAAAGCATTATTAAGGCTGTAATATTATGACAAAAGTCATAATTTTTAGATTATTGCCCTTTGACAAAACCATACCGGAACATACAAATCTGTGTTCGCGCTGCAGCTGAGCGAGAGAGAGCAGTTTTTACAACCACACTGTATCATTATTTCTGTCTTACAATAATTCAAATGATCACAGAAATACTGGGATAAGCATTTATAGTTCGGATAAACACTGATGTCTACGGTAGGATGAAAATTGAACAGATCCTGTAGGTGGCGACAAGTGACTGTTAAAATGTTTTATTTGTCACTGAATCACTCATTCAAAAGATTTGTTCAAAAACGCTGATTCATTTAGTAATGAAACAAGTGAAACAAGTATTTATATGCAAGTTATTGAATTTGTTCAAGATATTCTTTAAAAAACGCTGATTCATCCAGTAATGAAACAAGTGAACTATTTATGAGTGAGTCATTAAAGGGATACTTCAGGATTTAGCATTAAGCTTTGTATTAGTAGAAAACCTGTAGTATTTTCGAATTACCGTGCTTTCCACCCTCATATCCCCCTGAGAGGAGAGATTTATGTATTTGTATTGTCTGGAAAAAATCCTCCGATGACGCAAAAATCGTCATTTTGCGTCATCGGAGGATTTTTTGGCCAGAGGCTAAAGACTACAGCCAGTAGTAGGAGCTGTCCCGCATGTTTTCAACCCGCCCATAGAAGGTGGGATCTCACTCACAGAATGTACACATAGTGTCAGCCGTCTTTCTTTGGAAGCTAAGCTAGCCAGGCTCTTGTTCTGTGGAGAAAGCTGAATAGTAGGAGAAAGCTGAGTAGTAGGGGTTACCATCCTCCTTTTCCCGGACTTGTCCGGCCGTCGAGATCGTTCAAAATGTCCGGGATTCGGCTTTTGCTGTCTGCAGTCACCATTCATTGTTTACATGCACACCTTTTGTTTCAATCTAACTGAATTCATTCCGATTGGTGAATCTGAATGTAGTGTTTACATGAACGCTAAACAAGTGATCGGTCGATGTGCGTTTTAACATTGCTAAGAAAATTCCCGCTCCTCCGTGAGAGATACGAGACCGGTGTGTTTCAGTAATCACGCCACCGGCCTCGCGCCGTTCTCCCGCGGCCCTCAGTCTCGTCCTGCTCGCCACAGTAAACATAATGAATGGCGACTGTAGAACGCAAAAGCCGAATCCCAGACATTTTGGGCGATCCCGAAATCCCAGGCAGACTCGTCACGGAGACTCACTGGTAGCCTAGCCTTGTTGTTTTCAACTGTGCTCTCTTACCGGTAGGCGTGGCCTCCTAGGGCAGCGAAGCAAGTGCATTCTGGGAGTTGTTGTCTTTCATCCACATAAGCCAAAAATACATTTTCTGGCTTTTCTCAGTCTAGAAAGCTCCAAATTAAAAAATTTCTTTACATTTCTTCTACATAAATGACCTATTTTAAATACACATTCATCTTTCCAGAGGTGAAGTATTCCTTTAAATCATTCATTCAAGAGATTTGATCAAAAACGCTGAATCTTCTAGTAATGAAACAAGTGAAACAAGTATTTATATGTGAGTTATTGAATAATTCGTTCAAGAGATTTGTTTAAAAACGCTGATTCATCCAGTAATGAAACAACAAGTGAAGTATTTATGAGTGAGTCATTAAATCATTCATTCAAGAGATTTGTTCAAAAACGATGATTCATCCAGTAATGAAACAAGTGAAGTATTTAGAGTATGAGTGAGTCATTGAAACATTTGTTGAACCAATAAAACATTTTTTATTCATTCTAATTAATTAAACATTTTTAAATAGTCTACAGCAATTTTTTTTTTCAGAATCGTGCAGCTCTACTTACATTGTATCTGCACTTTATTGTTTATGATGAGATCATTTGTAAAATTATTATTATATACAATTATTATATAGTGTAAAATTCAGTCGGTGAGCCGACAAAAATCCGGTTCTTTCAGTGGCGACTAAACGACTCTGATTGGCCATTGCATTCATAAGCTCAACAGAAACATTTCTGATTGGGTATAATGCTCAACACTGTAAAAATACAAATAAAAAAACATGTAAAAAGAAATCCGATGATATATAAGCAGATCTAAATGTAATGCCACAAAATTGACACTTTTCATCCATTTTCATATTTCACTTTAATCGCACGCCTGTAATAGATTTTAATTGCGGGGGCATTTTTTTGCCCTCTTATCTTGAATTTGTGGGGCATTTCTGTTCATTTTGGTGCCCTGCTCCTCATACTATTATCTGTGCACAGTGGATTAAAACAGCAAAATAACTTTCAAGCTTTATTTTTGACTTCTAACTGGATTACACTGGCTCAATGAAACATGAAGCATGTTGAGGCCATGTGACTTATGTTCCTTTTCAAACAAGGCCTTCGTGAACCTCCAGAACTTGATCATGCAGCTGTGTTAAATATTAAATTTGAGCTAGAACTGAAAACCTCTGATCTAAGATGATCTTCTTTACAAAGTAAACATAACCTAGCCAGTCATCTCTCAAAAGGTCCCTCCGAGGTCATCTCGATAAATCTGTCTTTCCTGTCCACAAACTGGGTCTTTATCCTTCCCTTTCCAGGTGATTTGTGGAGTAAACAGACGTGATCTTCACTGATCAGAGGTGCTGAACCTGCTGTGTGAGGTCATCTGAGCTCCTCAGGCCCTCGGGTCCTTCAGGAACAGTCTGTACCAGGATTAAACACGAATCCAGGCTCCGTTCGCCACACTTCAGCCCGGCAGGGTGGCCTGAAGCTGTGCTGAGCTCGGAATCAACCTAGTGCTCAATATTACTTTAAGTAAATAAATTTAGGAAATTACTGTTTTGTCTGTGCTGTGTTTCCATTTGAGTTACTTTATGAGCTCAAGCCCAAAAGTTACATAGCAGCATTTTGGATAATATTATTGAAACTAGAAACTTGTGGTGCTTTCCCAAGCAACACTGTAGATTATAAAACAGTAAATAATTTAATAAATAATTAATTTTATTAAAAAAAAGAAATAAAAATATAGTTTATAATTAACTATACATTATTAACCATACAAATTATTAAATAAATAATATAAATAATAATAATAATAATTATATTTAGAAATGTATAATAATAATAATAATGTATTTTGTATTTTATAGGATTTATAATTTATTATCATTATGCATATGCAACAAATCATTAAAAAAATTATTGTAAAAATTGTCATATTTTTTAAAATAAATAAATTATGAACCATTACAAAAATTGGAAGAAAAATGTATTTAAAAAAAGCAATAAAATGATATAAATTAATAATAATAAAATAATGCATATTATGTATTTTAGAATAATAACTAATAATTTGGTTATACAAATGCAACAATCATTTTTATAAATAATTACTATAATAAATAGTAAAAAAATAAGATATTTTACCATAACAATAATTAATTGAATAATTGAATGAAAAAAAATACAATAAAAATAATATTTATTATTATCTCAGAATCTTATACATCTCAGAATCTTGTGTTAAAGCTTTTAAATGGTACTTTGGTTGTCAGGATCAATTCATAATTCGGCAGTAACTGTCACGCCACACAAGAAAAAGTGAACTTATATTTACTGTAAACACAGATTAAAAAGTCTAGACAATAAGAGGAGGGAGTCCCAAGTGTTTAAGGAAACCGTCCTGTGGTTCAGTTTGCACACACAGGCTTTTCTCAGTGAGTCTGGCTCAGCGTGTGGCGCCCTCTCAGCGCAGCACGACCTCTGTGTGTTATCCCTCTTTAGTGTAAATCCAAGCATGCAAGGCCAAATCCCTGATCGCGTTTGCTTCTCCCTAAGTTCGACTTACCGCCTGCGATGCTCTCCAGGCGTACTGGCAAACCGGCCTGTGCCGCGGCCATCAGCTTCAGAGCCACGTACAACTGCCCACAGCCGAAGAAACCCAGCCGCTTAGCACCACACACCTCTGTTACCTGGAGAGAGAGAGAGAGCGAGAGAGACAGAGAGAGAGAGACAGAGAGATTAATAAAGAGCCATATGGAGACTTTAAAACCACATTACCGTATACAAAACATTTAGTTCAGTGAATTAAGCTTCAATATTTAAAAAGTGTTCATTATGTGAAGTGGAATTCATGGCTTCTATCTTAATGGGTGAAATTGCTAACATGGGGAAATGAAAAGATAATAGCTAAATCCTCATTATCGGCTCTACAGTGGAAAGAATAGCCGGCTGAAGATAAACTGCACTTTGAACAGGCTGAACTTCACTATCATCTGTGCTTCTGTAATTGAAAACTCGCATTGTAATGACAGCCACAAGCGGAGATAAGAGATAGGAAGCGTGTAACTACAAATACAGACCTTAACAGATTAATAACATAATTCACTTTGGACAGACATAGATGTTAAAATCATCTGTCCCTGCTGAAAACACTCGCTTAAACCTGGTCTGCTGGTCTTAGCCGCAAGACTAAGACTAAGACTGGTTTGTTGTGAGCTTCCGGCTTGGCCTGCTGAAAAATGGCCAAAACCACTTTAAAACCACTTACCAGAGCAGCTAAAACAGGCTCAGACCAGTTAAGACTAGTGAACTACTAGGCTGGTTTCAGATATCTTTTCAAGACTGATGACATCATTGAGGAGATGAGAACTTAAACACTGCAAAACAACATGAAATGCCATTTTCAACCAACTTTATTTCCATAATCCAAGATACATTCATTTTTTGTTTTTTTTTAAGGAATACTTTTATTCAAGAATGCATTAAATTGATCAAAAGTGACAGTAAATACATTAATAATGTTAAAAAAACTAAATATTTAAAATAAATGATGTTCTTTTGAACTTTCTATTCATCAAAAAATTATGAAAAAAATTATGTTTTCACAAAACTGATTCAACATTTATAATAGCCAGAAATGTTTCTTGAGCAGCAAATCAGAATATTATAATGATTTCTGAAGGATCATGTGACACTGAAGACTGGAGTAAATGATGCTGAAAATTCAGCTTTGATCACAGGAATAAATTGCGTTTTAAAATATATTATAATAGAAACCTGTTATTTTAAATTGTAAAAATATTTCACAATATCACTGTTTTTACTGTATTTCTATCAATCAAATGCAGCCTTGGGGAGCAGAAGACACTTCTTTCAAAAACATTT
The DNA here is from genome assembly GCA_021554675.1 of Leuciscus idus. NCBI lineage: Eukaryota > Metazoa > Chordata > Actinopteri > Cypriniformes > Leuciscidae > Leuciscus > Leuciscus idus. The sequence goes on along the minus strand of CM038640.1, from coordinate 28,736,392 downwards.
AAAAATCTTCCCGACCCCAAACCTTTGCAGTGTAACACAATATTAAAATGGAAGGCGGGACTTGAGTTTATGCATTCAGAATCCTGATTGGATGGTGAAAATTGGGTGTTTCATACTGGTTGTGGATGGGAGGGGTTGCAAATAAAAGGACTTGATGATGCCAGTAGAAAAGGAACACGCTAGGCTAGTCCATTACAAAGACAAACAAATAAAAATGACATACCATTAACTCACAATAACACCACAATCGTGCATTAAGAAAGTAAACAGGCTCCATTTTAATTCTAGTGATTTTGAATACCTAAATACAAACTCTCAACCCAAGTCTAAATCATCGCTGAATCACTATCCTTCAGTACAATGAGACATAAACTAGTGTTTCCTCCTGAGAAAAGAGCACACAGTAGCATTAGAGTCATTGTTTTATCACCCCACGCTGCTGAAATCCATCCTTCCGTAACGAAATAATCAATAGAGTTGAACTCTGGGATTCATTGTAAACGTCTTCACACTCACAGGAAAAGATCTGTGCGCTTTAAATAGCAGCACATTGTGTTGAGTGTGCTGTTAAATATAACAAAAGCCACCATCGCCCGTGTGGAGAAAAACAGCCTGCGCTCAAGCCAAACTTCTCTTCAAATAATAGTTTCTCTTCAGATTGTAGAAATAGCACAACTGAACACACATACCTTATAAAAAGTAAGGTTGTCCTTGTTCTCTAAACTATAATCTCGCCTATGGCCTTCCTCCACCTCTCCAAACATTATCTGAGGAACTTCTCCAACATTGACTCAGCGTTCCTGTTGGACCAGGTGTGATGAGGATTATTGATCGTGTTCTGCTTCCATCCCTGCAGTGCTGATGCCTCATGACTCAAAGCTGTGAACTTCAGCCCAATACGACCTAAACAACAAGATGTTTTCTGCAATACTCTTATCTAATCAATCGCAGGAGTCCAGTGACTAGATGGACATTTGTCTCCAAAACACATTTTTACTCGTTCCTAAAGACACATTTCCAAATTATGAAATAACATCTGAATTTGAATGAATTTGAATTGACATCTACATTCAGCCGTTCGCATTTGTACTCTGCTGTCGCTGTTGTATCTTTAATAACTTTTGAGGCGTATTTTGCGGTATTTTTATAAGCCGCTGGATCGGTTTTAGGGCCGTAAAGACCGTAAACTCGCAGTGTGGATGAATCACGCTTGTGTCAAAGACTCAGGAGGATCTATTGAAGAGAACTTATGATACACAAAAACTCGTACAAAGCAAAAACAAACACACGTGACCTACCAAAGTCAGTTAGCGTCGCTTCACTGCCATTCATAAATCCTCTCCCGTGGCCTCATGGGATAGTAAAGTGTCCATCGAACGCGCACTTCAGGATCTCAGTGGAAGTAGTAGGTCATCGGGGACTTTTCACCTACTGTTTTTCGAATACTATGGGCCAGATTTACTAAACAGGGCAAATTAGCATGAGAGCGCAATCCCATAAAAGTGCTGATGGGAGTGGAAAGTTCAGCGCGTGATCTACTGACAATGCGCAAATTTAAGAACACAGGCGTGCTTTTATTGGCCATTAAATAATGGTGCAAATACCCATAAATTGACTAGTGTAAACCTTAGTAAATCACCTTACATGATTCATTTAAATACTCTCCTTCCGTAAATTTTGTGTCTGAAAGGAAAACTACTTTAAATGCATACACAATAAAGTCAGCTGCAAAAATAACAATGTCCATGCCTTTTCAGCGCTAATTTTTCACTGTGTGTCTTTAGTAAATCCTGACAGTAGTTTTTTAACGCTGAAAGAGGGTTTGCACTGGAGCAAGCTATTAGTAAAATTGGCCCTAAGGCCGTGTGTGTCCACCAAAGCGTTTTTTCATGCGGCTGGCATATTTTTCCAATTGATTTCAATGGGAGCGCCGCGTTTTTTAAACGCCATGAGCGTAACGTTTTTTTTTCACGCTGAAGCGATGAGCGCCCGCCGTTTTTTACTGGTCGCTGAGAGTTGAAGGATGTTCAACTTTGGGTAAAACGCAGCGTTCATCACTGTCACTTTTTACCCAACCGTCCAATCACAGTGGAGGAGAGGCGGGACTAATACCACACCGACTAACCGCCACATTCTGCTTGTACAACGTCAACAGATGACAACAACAAGCATGATAACAGAACAAAATAAATTAAAACAAGAGCCAGAGAAAATATGTTACATTGTATCGACATTTTAATATAGAATCAACAGAGTAACAAAATGTGTGTGAAATGAGATACTAGTAACACTTTCGCGGATATTCTGTATTATAACAAGCAAAGCGTCTCAACTGAAAAAAATACTGCGTTGCCAAAACGCTCTCAAGCGCCCATAGCTAGGCGTTTTCAGAAGAGCGCCTAGCGTCTTTAGCCAGCTGAAAGCTTTGGTGGACACACAGCCTAGTGTTCGGATATACTGCTCTTTTGGCGTACTGTTTTTCGCATATTAGCCTATATAGTAGGGAAGTATTCGATTTCGGATGCAGCGCAAGTCTTCTCATAGGATAAGGACACTCAGTCTCATGAATAATTATGAGACACAGAGGAGTCATCGATGTACTATAGTGCAAGAAAACACATCCTGTGACATTGACACAAAGACAAATTTGAACCCGGAAGATGAAAATAGAGCAAAAAAGCTTAAATTCACTTTTCTCCTACAGTCAAAACTAACAGATGGTACCATACACACATAACAAACATTAAATCTTATCCTATTGTATATTGTTTGTGGACTAAATGCAAGGAATTCTGGGATATGCTTACATGCCTGCTTTCATACTGAAGTCACTGAACTAGGGGATTAAATGGATTAGTTTTGAAAAATACAATGAATCATATTTTAGGGCGTATTTTGGTGGAGAAAGTGGGCAGGCTGGACTCGAACCTCTGATATATGGATCAGGTCCCTCCTTCAATCTAGGTTTAAGTTTTATCATCCGCCCAAGTTAAACTCCAGAATTTTATTCAATAATCTGCATAATTTAAGTTAGCATGTCTGTAGTACAAACGGTTTAATACTTTTGGCTCATGAAAAGCAGCTCTGAGCTTCTAGCCGCTAAAGTCAGCTGTTACTGTGACTGATGGAAATTACAATGGCTTTTGACAAGAGCCTCACGCGCTCTGAGCGTGACCCAACTCCTCGCCTTGAAATCAAGAGACAGTGTGTGTCTGTGTGTGTGTGGTGACTTAAACTCAGTTTAATCATCTGACCGTCAGTATTACTTAAGCCTGACCTGCATTCTCCTGATCCACACAGAGCACATATAATCTTACTCTATACATGTACATAATGGGGGAAGGATAATTAAATAGATTAGAAACCTCCCCACCCATCCCTCCTTATGGTGGCTTATGGGATGTGTGGATACAGGAGGTCAGACGACTGCGGTTCCTCTCAGGTCAGGGACACAAAAGATTATGTCTGCTTTTTTAAAACATTCATCCGGCATTTCTCACTTCGTCACGTTTGACGTTACGTCGACATACCGACATATTGGGATCACGCCCGAGAGCCCAATCACCTTTGATCTGACAGGACTTGATCATATCCGAAAGACAACTGTGGTATGAGTTATATACAAATAAAAATCAATCATCAAGTCTATGAAAGCACTTATAAACAAATAAATGCCTCTATAGTATAACCAGAACTTTACAGATCTCGTCTATAGACCAATCATTGATTAAATGAATCCGTGCGGATAGGAAACTGCATTAAATCCACTTCTCTACAACCGGATCAAACTTCAGATCATGTACCGTCTGTTTCCTCCATCTGGGGATGGGAAGAGTTTTCACAGCTTCAGAAAACAAACGTGCACATGCCAAAACAGTTTGTATCCCCATGACAACAGACATCACTTCACATGACACGCCCGTTAAATTATTATTTCTGCTGGAAAATTATGTTTACTATGTAAGCTTGTTAAATAAAGCCCCAGTGTGAAATTGCTGCAACAGGGCTTACAAAAAGCCAGGGTTATGAACCATTCAGAATTCCAATTCAATCCCTACATTTAAATTCGAAGTTGCAATTAAATCTGAATACATGATCTGTTTAAATATGTTAACATTCACTTATTCAGCAGACTCTTTTGTCCAGAGCAACTTACAGACAAGGACGTTCACAAGAAATCTGACTTTGTTTTACAGCAGCTGTCGAACAGGTTGGTCTGGTCCGGAGACGGATCTCTGCATTTGAGGAAGGAACTGTGTTTGTGTTTTGGGAATTCCAGAAGCTGTGGTGAAATACACCTCAGGAGGAAAGCACACTGCAACTGTTTACAGACATTAAAAAATATCCAACCATTGCTACATTTACACTTACACTGTCCCAAAAAGTTCCCTGGTGAGTGACAAATGCACTTAGTGGTGCTATATAAAGTCTCTTAGGGTGTGTTCACACTTGGCAGGTTTGGATGGATTAAAAGGAACTCTGTTAAGCACCTTTCACACACACATTCCGGAAAATACATGGATAATCTGTCCCGGGATTTGTACCGGGATGGTTTGATTTTGGTTCATTCACACTACCAGTGATTTTCCAGAATCTTTGAGTGCGTTCACACACATCCCTTAAAGATCCCGTAAAGACACATGACGTCAGGATGTGACGTGTAACGTACGCGTCGGAAACATGTACAGTAATGCATCGCGCGAACGATCTCGGCTTCAGCGCGGAGAGTAAGGAGCTCCCTGTGGTTCATTTGAAGTGTGAACGCAGCCATTCACACCAAACAAACTCACCGTTTCAGGGGGTCTCAGGTCCACTTCCAAACAAACTCTGGTGCGGTTCGACTGAAACACGAACGCAACAAAGACCAAAGACCAAAAACAGGATGTGATGTCGCAAGATGCGATCTTAAAAAAAGGACAAAATGCTCAAGCACACCTGGGTTCTTCTCATCATAGGAGCTACGTTGCCCATTATAGTTCGGTAAAGGCACCGGAGCCGCCATCCCCTTGCAGGAGATTTTTGTTCGTCAGTAAAGGAGGAAATCCTGACTGCTTTACACATTTTATAAGCTCTTTGTGAGTTCTCAGCTGGTAAAAATACCACCATATGTACGCGCCAGACGCACCACACGAAACTGGACAGGTGTAAATGTATCTGGTTGTTGAAGCCACACACGTAAGGATGCAATGATATGAAAATGTTGGCCGATACCAATCATTTTATATATTTGAAAGCCGTTAACCGATATATTGGCCGATAAATCTAAATCCAAATTTTTTGTCTCGCCAATAAAAGCCATGTCCCAAGCACACAATTATGAAGTTCTCATTATAATTTTTTGTAGCCTATATGACAGACTTGCGCTTCACATGTTGCACTTTACAGTATTTTCCATTTTTTTTAAGTGATTCCAATCATATTTCAAGCAATTCAAAACCATCATGGTGAACAGTGCGCATCTGAAGGAAATAATCCATTATTTATCAGCTTCAATATATCGGCCAAATTTTCTTTTTGGGGTCGATAACCGATATGGTGGCCGTTACATCGTGCATCCCTAATTTTACTCCTCCCAAAATGTCAAAAAAATAAAAGTGTGAGAGCGGCATAGGCTAGCCTATATGACACTTAATAGCCAGATATGACACTGATACTGCAACTCGCATTGCCACAGATGAGTAGCTAAACATCTCTTCAACAAGCCAACGCGCAAACTGATGCAAATGGAGACGCAGATGCACAATAATCTTCATTAAAAGTAGTGAGAATAAATTATCTTACCAGTGCTGATGGAGATTCTCTCTCCTATTGGAATCTTTTATCTTGAAATTAGCTGATGATAAATAAAATGCAGCTATGATAATATAAATTTGCATATAGCATGGAATTGAAGAAAGGATTTTTATTAGTTGCGCAGAGACTCATTTATGTGGACAAGTGTAAATGAAACAAATCAGATAGCTATCCATGCAAACACTAACAGGCCCTTTATGTTCTTTTCGCTAAGCAAAACAGTACTAAATGTATAATTTTCTTTTTGGTCCAACCAAAATAATCGAACTACAAGTGTGAACACATCCTTAGTCAAGCAGTTAACATGCCAACGCTTTTGTCTAAGAGACAGATGGAGACTTAAAGCTAGTGTAAATCCCACAACAGACTTATTCTGCTGTGAGCTAGCCAGTAAATCTACACGACACCTGTGCAGTCAGTGCTTTAACATTTATCCTCAAGGACAGATGTAGAGATGGTCCTGACTGATGTGAAGTTTTTTAAAAACCAGGGCTATTATAGTTACTTGAAACTAAAGCCCTGTTCGGATGGAACTAGTTTCTTACCTGACGCAGACATTAAAATGGTCAGTCTTCGCTGTTTCCGCAATTTGGATCTATTTATTAATTGTATCATTTAATTTTTTCGTCGGATACCATCCATGTTGAAATTAAATGAAAGCCTGCGTAAAAAACATGAGGATAAGCGTCAGAAAAACACAGACATGGCCGATTCGGATGGGATTAAAATCGCAATGTAACGGTTTAACAAACACAAATTTCCCCCGGGAAAACTAATCCAGTCCAAATAGGACTTAAAACCTTGAAATAATATAAAATATGAAGACATTTTTTTTTTTTAAATCATTTTCATGTTGAACTTGATGTGCTAAAATAACTAACAGAAAAAAATATAAACATTATATAGACAAAAAAATTACAAAAAACACACAAAAATAACACTGTTCAAAAACTCTCTCACACATGACTGCTGTCTATGAAAGACTAAGACGAACTTAAAGATGCTGATTTGATTGGATCTGTTCCTGGGGTCCGACACACAGAAGATCATGTGAGAACCACCAATGATAGTCCGTGTATTGTGTTGCTGATCATTTGCATAAAATCATCTCAGCTATCATATCAGCACCAGCTATTATTGCTCATGTTGCAGGAAAAAAAAAACATGTGGGCTTTCACTACAGATCATGCACAATAACTTCAGCAACACATACGAATAACAAAAAAGCAATGCCCTAGTAATCACAGAACAAGCAACTAACTTGCGTTCTTCAGAAAACAAATATCTAGTTGTGGTTGAGCTGGGCGTTGTGGATTGCAACAACAAATGAAGGGAAACTGTGTCATCATGTAATTAAAGCAGTGAAAATGTTTTCATTCATGGAAATCAACACATCAACCACTTCCTGTTCATATTCATACAGCAGAGAAACACTCATCCATCACAGAGCAGAGATCAGCATGCGCTCACACCAGGATCCGAGCGGCTGAGAGCTGATATGAATCCCGCAGACTCATAAGAGCTTACTGACAGACACACAATGACTCCTCTATTCCCCGTTACACACACGCCTCTCTCTCAGCTGTGTATCGCTTTAATTATCTCACATCATCTCACTTCACTTGACTGACTTTGAGAGTCTGAGGAGACACTGGAGATTATCGAGACACAGAGGGCCAGGGTTATTAAACTAACTAAAACAACTAAAATCACCGAAAAAAAAAAAAAGTTAATTACTTCATTACTTAATAAACGCACGCGCCTTGTGGCCAATCTTCACTGATTTTACATGCCCTCAGTGAGAGCAGAGTGTGAAGGTTGAATTAGCAGAGCAATAGCATAGCTTTTGCGATCCACACTACAACGTGAGGCATATCAGAGTTCAAAAGAGGACACATTGTTGGTGTGTGTCTCACTGGCTCATCTGTGACCAGGACAGCAAGTCTTTGAGGTGTAGCGAGAGCCATGTTGGTATCCAGACCATAGGGGTGTAACGATACCTTCATGTCACGATTCGATACATATCATGATACTGAACTCATAATATGATATTATTGCGATACTCCAAGACATATGGTAAAAGATTAACAAATAATGGTAAATTTTGGTATTACATTGGGGTTGTAAATGAATAGGCTTGGACTTGGTGCTGGTAACCCAATGCACAGGACAATAGTGACACTAGAATAACAATATTCATGATTCTGAAGCTGAATATGCTTGCACTCTTTCACTGACTAGATATATTTAAAATAATGTATCGGCCACTTTTTACTGGTAAGTGGTAACATAAGATATTTGGCTTTATCAGGACCCACAAATATTCCCCCCATTGCATTATTTTACATTATACTGAACGTTATATATAGCAGTTTAATGTAAACTAAAACTCTGAAAAGTTGAATACATATTGTACATACAATACATATCCACGATAGATATTGTTGCACTTTTGTATTGCGATATATTGTAGGGTATACAGGGTAATGTCGGACGAACCAAATCCAACAGGAGTAAGTGTCGATGCACGAGGAAGATGTCTGAAAGGGATGTCCAGGTACTAAAACTAAAACATAAAACCACATCTGCCCAACTCACTGCAGAATCAAACGCACACCTCGACTCTCCTGTTTCTCTAGGATGAAAGGGTCAGAACTGATTTCATGCTGTGACTGTCTTTAAAGGGTTAGTTCACCCAAAAATGAAAATTCTGTCAGTAATCACTCACCCTCATGTTGTTCCGACCCCGTAAGACTTTCCTTCATCTTCGGAACACAAATTAAGATATTTTTGATGAAATCTGAGAGCTGTCTCACTCCTCCATAGGCTTCTAGGTAATCGATATCTGCCATCCCAGAAAAGTTAGTAAAGACATTGTTAAAATAGTCCAAGTGACTACAGTGGCTCAACCTTAAAGCAACACTAAGGAACATTTTTTACCTTAAAATAATGTTTCCAAAATCGTATCAGTGGTTCATCAAGTCGTAACAGGGTGAAAGGCACTTCTGGATTCGCTTTGCAGCCCTATATCTGCTATAACCACACTATGCAAGTTTGCCAAACCGGGTCGCGTTTCTGTAGCCTAGAAATCTAGACGCACCCTAGCGGCAGCAAAATGTATTTTGCAGCCAGGGCAGTCTAGAAACTCTCCATTGACTTTCGAGCTGCAAAAACCTAAATTGGGTCAGGCCAATCACGTCGTGTATAGAGTAGGCGGGGCGGGCTTAACATAATGACGACAGAGTTGCGACGGTTCCCCCTGCCACTTGAAAACAAAGAACGGCAGCTGCTGGAGAACAGTCTTTCGAATTGGCTTTGTCCGCGACTCTGGAGGACTTGGAGTTAGGTTTTTCTTTGAGAAAAGAGCATAGAACGGCACTTAAGTCATTCTTAAAAAAAGGAAGATGTGTTCGTAGTTTTGCCGGCCAGATATGGCAAAAGTTGAATCTATCGACTAGCTCCGCTGTTGGGAAAACGCTCTGGTTGGTTGAAGCGCTGTCCTATTGCGTGCAGAGTGAATTTGAAAGACAGCCGTTTATCCCGCCCCTCGGATTGAGCGTGTTGCCAGAGTTGCCAGACCCAACATCTTGATGTAGGTCTGGCTTGCCAGGCTAGCGTTTCTGTAGTTCGAATGAGAAATAAGAAAACTACAAATTTGCTTTGCTTTCCATCAAACATAACAATAATAATTATTAAAATATTCTTCGTTTCTGATGTCGCAATACATCATACTTTCATGAAATCATGCAACATACTCTACCTTGTCTGTGGACATCGTTCATTCCAAAGCCGGTGCTAAACAGCGAGCGCGCGTGCAACGAAATTATTTACGACAGCGGTAATGGACAATTCCGCCTCCAACCTGTAGGGCGACCGAAGAGGAAAAGTTCCTTAGTGTTCCTTTAAGTTTATCAAGCGACGAGAATACTTTTTGTGTGCGCAAAAAAACGACAAAAATAACGACTTTATTCAACTCTTCATTTTCTTCTGTGTGGGCCTCTGAGTGAGTTCACGTAGTGTAACAGCGCAGCGCTTCTGTGTTGTACGTCAGAACGAAGGCCCACTATTGGCCGACGCTGGTCATGTAACTTTATGTTGTCTGCACCATGACGCTTTATCTTGGCCAGGTCGCCGTTTTTAATGAGAATGAGTCCTCTATGTGCCTACCTGGTTAAATAAAGGTTAAATAAAAAAATAAATAAATGTGTGTGATGCGTGTGATACTGGCCAATAGTGAGCCTACGTTCTGACGTACAACACAGAAGCACTGTATGTATAGTTGAATAAAGTCGTTATTTTTGGGGGGTTTTGCGCACAAAAAAGTATTCTCGTCGCTTGATAAACTTAAGGTTGAGCCACTGTGGTCACTTGGTCTATTTTAACGATCTCTTTTCTAACGTTTCTGGGATGGCAGATATCGATTACCTAGAAGCCTATGAAGGATTTTCATCAAAAATATCTTAATTTGTGTTCCGAAGATGAAGGAAAGTCTTACGGGGTTGGAACAACATGAGGGTGAGTAATTACTGACAGAATTTTCATTTTTGGGTGAACTAACCCTTTAAAGGGGTGGTAAAATGCTCTTTTCACAAGATGTAAAATAAGTCTTTGATGTCCCCAGAGTGTGTATGTGAAGTTTTAGCTCAAAATGCCCCACAGATATTTTTATATAGCATGTTAAAGTTGTCACTTTTTGAGGGTGAACAAAAACGCACCGTTTTGTGTCTGTTCCTTTAAATGCAAATGAGCTGCTGCTCCTGGCACAGGGGGCGGAGCTTCAAGAGCTTGTGCTTTTACCTCACACAAACATGCACTGGAAATTTGAGCCTTTTATGTTCAAATCGAAGTCAGAAAGATGGAGAGACTCAAGGTGAACTGACAACATGTAGACAACATTTCTGAATGGTTAGTTGGTGAATTTATGTAGCTTATGTGTATCTTCTAGTCACTGATTAGCATATTCTGTCTTGATAATCTATAAATAGTGTTCAGGGGGCGGGTTTATGTAAATTTTAGGGTTAGTGATGTCACTAACCCGGGAGGAATGTCGTGTAGTCCCTACCAGCCGTTCGTTGTAGTCCTTAAAAAGCAATTTCTTTAAAATCAAATATCTCCCTTTGCTTTGAAATTTGAGTGTTGTAACTTTGCACATGTTGTTTATGCTCAAACAGCAACATTACACACTAACTAAAGTTAGAAAAGTTAAATCATATTCAACCACCCCTTTAAGGGAAATATGCATTTGACAAAACAGCAGAGCAACAACAAACAGTTCAAGAGAAACATTACATCCAAAAATCACTCTGATGATGTCTATGTCATAGGATGTCTATGTGTGTGAAACTTCCTTCAAATCTTTGCTCATGTGTGTGTGTGTTGCTGTTCGCATGTCTGTCGAGGGGTGAAGTCAGTATGGGTCGCCACACCGGGGCAAACGGACAGGAAACAGAGCAGAAGGACGAACTGGACTTCCTGTCTGTGCAGGAACACCGCGAGATGACACACTGCAACCGTACGCCATGCCAAAGCCTGCTGACACACAGCTCATATTATAGCCTGTGTTTGTTTTTGTTTACACTCAATTATTTGTGTCTGAAACTGAAGGAAATCTGGTCCTGTAACATGAGCCAGAACACACAGATCTTAGAAATCATTCTTCTACATGATAAGAGATCATACAAAGGTTTGGGGTCTGTAAGAATGAAAGAAGTCTCTTCTGCTCTCCGAGGCTGCATTTATTTGATCAAAAATACAGTAAAAACAGTAATATTGTAATATATTATTTAAATTTAAAATAACTGTTTTCTATTTGAATATATTGTAAAATGTAATTTATTCCTGTGATCAAAGCTGAATTTTTAGCATCATTACTCCAGTCTTCAGTGTCACATGATCCTTCAGAAATCATTCTAATATGATGATCTGATGCTCAATAAATATTTCTGATTATTGTCAATGTTGAAAACAGTTGTGCTGCTTTATTTATGTGGAAACCGTCACGTGATGCATTTCTTTCAGGATTCTTTGATGAATAGAAAGTTCAAAAGAACAGTATTTATTTGAAATAGTGATCTTGAAGTCACATAGCGCAAAAAAACAACAACAAAAAAACATCTGTATCATATTTGTTTACTTCCAAATCAGGGTTCTTATAGTTAACTAAAACTAGAACCATTTAAAAAAAAAGTTATTTAAAAGAAAAAGTTAAATATGACCAGAAATAAAAAATTATAAAAACTATACAGACATTTTAAAAATAAACTAAGATGACAAGAGATTGAAGAGAACTAAATGAACTTAACTTATATTAAAATTAAAACTGAAAAAATAAACATAAAACTAATTCAAAATATTAATAAAAACTATACTCAATAATCATAAAATAACACTGTTCCAAATATGAATGTGGCAGAATTTGGATCTGAAAATTTACAGTAGGTTCACACTGCCATCCAAAAAACAGATCTACATCACACACACACACACACACACACACACACACACACACACACACACACACACACACACACACACACACACACACACACACACACACACGGTAACATTTAGTGTGAACATACAGCAGACCCATTCTGACAGACTACAATAAAATAAGTTTCTAAATATGGCCAATGTTGTTAAACCCGTCACTGGTTTATTGAACTGATTCTGTAAACCAGGGAAACATGCTAAACTTTTCAAGGATACTGAAGTGGAACTAGGAATTATTGTGGATGGTGAGGCAGTCCAGCCCAGTGTTATCTGTGTGTGACCGAGGCAGCACCCTTCCTGTCATCTCACACACTTACAAACACACAGCTACTCAGCACCCTCAGTGACAACAGACACATTTGGATGGAGAAGCATTATTTGAACACACACACACACACACACACACACACACACACACACACACACACACACACACACACACACACACACACACACACACAGACTTAGACTGGCTGAACATTGTAAACACCTTTCACCTGACTCACATGACGTGTCAAGTGACACACGACACGTCGCAATGTTTACTAGTACTCTAGAAAAATGCTTAGTAATACACACATCAGCAGAACATCTTCACTACTGACACGGATGTTTGCAAAGAACGATGCTTCAAATGCTCCTCAAAACTGACATATAGAAGAGTTTCTAAACTGATTAAACCAGCGAAACGCCTTCAAAACAAGCACATGACCATAAAACCTTTTACAATCATGTAACTGCAATTACAACAAGATACATCATAGTATTCCTCAAACACTATCAAGCATATAAGCATTTATAAGAGAATAATATCCCACTAAATGAGTGTATACTTACTAGCATCTAGTATAAACACTACACGTTTTATGGTACCAAAGCAACAAAACAGTATTTAAATATGGCAATCATTCAATATCATAGTCCAAATATATCATTAGACCATTGTGTTACCATATTATTCCATCAACTGTTCAACAAATGCTGTCAAAGAACAAACAAGATATAAAATGAGTATAATAAACTATGTAGTAAACATGAAGATATTGTATATGATCTAGTGTATACTTTAATATCAACACTATTGCATCTTATACTCTAGTATACTACAGTACAGTATAAACCACCTAGTATACTAGTTTCAAGTGCCAAAAAGCACCATGGTACTACCATATGTTTTTGGACATGGTACCATGGCAATACTATGAAATTAATTTAAGTATCCTGGAGAACTATGTCATGAATGAATATGGCAATCATTCATCCATAGTAGCCTATATTAGAGTACAATAGTATTACCATCTGATACCAAGAGCTCGAAGCACAAGCTGGTTCCTGAACTTCACTCTTTCCTGAACACACTGATACTGTACTGTACTGTACTGTACTGTACATCCAGACACACACCACCGCAGATATCTGATATCCGAGCGCGCGTTCAGGGGCGTCGCGTCGCTGAGACCCGCGTGAACCCCCTCACCTGGTGCAGCGTCTCGGCCGGCAGCTGCGACGCCCGGAACAGATCCGCCACTTTCCCCGCCGCCGGTTTGCCGAGGCTGTCGGGCTGACAGAGCGCGTACAGCCCGGAGTAACATCTCTGCTCACTGTCGCTCAGGGAAAGGAAGGTCCCTCCGGTGCCCGCGGCAGATCCCGGATCCATGCCCGAGCGCGAGCCGCAGACGAACGGCCTCTCCGTGGCCCTGTGGCGGAGGGAGGCGCGTCGCGTCCGCTCTGCGGTGCTCTAGCACAGGCACATATTAACACACACACACACTCACACACACACACACTGTGAACTCAGATCAAGATTAGCTAAATCTCTCTCAGTTCCACATCCGACCGCACGGAGGCGCCACACAACCACACAAAGCCCTCACTACACACCAGGTTAAATATTGACTGGTAATATCTACAATTTCTTGAGTAATTACATTGATGCACATTCATAAAGATTTCATACTGTGTACATATATATATATATATATATATATATATATATATATATATATATATATAATTAAAAATAATAATTTCAATGCACTTATTTCAAAACTAAGATTTATTTAAAATGATGTAGATTTATTTCTTTTTATTTACATTTCTTTTGAAGATTGAGATTTATTTAGACTATTAGATGTAATATTTATTTTCACATTATTTAATATTTCATTTTCAATTTATATTCAAGATTTGCATGTAAAAACTTAGGCCTATTTACATTTGCATTTGAAAAGTTACATTTATATTAAATATTCATATTTACATTTTATATTCAATGTTTAAAGACTTAACATTGACATTATTTAACATTTTAAATTTACATCAAATATTTATATGTACATTTGCATTTACTTTAAAATATTTAATATTATGAAAACATACGTTTTAAAATTGCTCGAGGCATTTGTTTATCTACTTATCTACTGTTTATTTATTTCATTTTTATTTATTTCAACTTAAAAGAGAGCTGCAATTTCAAATGGTAAACTGTATTAATCTCTGTATTTGACATGAATCAAATGGTCAAAAAAACATCACAGGTATTTTGAATATTTTGGATGAATCAGCTTCATTGGTCTGTATTAATGACAGACTCCATTAGATCTTTACTGCCATCTTGTGTCGGGTAAGTGCACTCAGACTATGGGGTGATAAATGATAATGAATGTCATAACTTGCAAATTAGCCATATTTTATTTCTGGTTAATCACAACTGGCTACGTTCACACTGTCAGTTTTTGGGATTGACAACCGCATTTACTTACAGGTGTGAGTCTCGTTTCACACAGCAACTTACAGTAGCGTCCCGATACCAATACTGTCTGAAACCGTACAGAGGACTCAAATACAGAACTGACTAATAACATATTATATCATATATTATTATTAAAAAGTTAAAACAGTTAAAAACAGTATAATATTGTGTATTTCAATTCAAAATAAAATACATTTATTTTTACAGAAAATATATATATTTTTTAAATTTCACGTAGGGCTTCACAATATATCGAAATATCATAAATGTGCATATCGCGATATGAATAGCCTACTCATGTCGGTTATGAAAAAAAATCATGCTTTTGACTGAATAACTTTTATAGCTTTAATAAGAATCAGTCATACAGGGAAGACAAAACAGTTTTATTTTTACATTTGATTATTCAATTTCTGTTTTGTACATTATTGTAACATTGCATATTGCATTCTTTAACGAGTTATCGCACTTTTCTTCAATATCGAACCGTATTCTGCCATATAGGCCTATTTCTCTCCACCTCGGGTCATCTTGGACTTTGCTCAAGTTAATGCATTTTACTATTAAAAAGAAGAACCTTCCAGAAGATTGATCAGTCCCACTATAAAGGATGAGGCTCTTGAGTGTTGGTTCAGTTCTCTCAGTTAGCAAAGCGTGACATTTTATGACATTTACATGTGACAGACACTTATCTAACAGCTTCATTCTTCTAAAGAGAGTCTCGTATGACTTTATATCCTGTTTGGAATTTGCTGATGTGGGAAAAGTAATTGAAACCGCACCAAAATATGAAGCACACAGCAGAATCCCTGCAAAGCCATTAAAAATAAATAAATAAATTGAATTAAACCTCTGGCAAATAAGATCTATTTCCATGAGTTAGATATTCTGTCTTGTTGTTGTTGTATTACCCTGTTGGCAGTGTTGTTTCTTGTTTTAAGCAGAAATGTAATACAATTTAGTGAGTTTATGCTTAGAAAATTGCCAAGGGCTATAAGAAAAAAAAAATGATACAAGATATATTCTCTGAAAACATGCTATTTTGCTTATCAAATACATTTATCTTGTGGTATGGTTGTTTATTTTTCCATGACAAAATACTGATTAAGCGAATTATTTATTTCAGTGTTCTTACAGCAAGATACAATATTTGCTTTTATCTAATATTCAAAGAGTATATACTGTACACACACACCTCAAACTTTTAAGTGGTGATTGAATAGTGTTAGAGTTTTAGAAAGATTTCTTTTTTAAAAGCAAGTCTCTTCTGCTCACCAAGGCTGAACTTACATGACCAAAATACAGTTAAATACAGTATAATATTGTGGAGAAAAAAGTATTTCAATGCAAAATAAAATATATTCAAATAGAAAACAGATAAAAAGTCATTTATTCCTGTGATCAAAGCTGAATTTTCAGCATCATTACTCCAGTCTTCAGTGTCACATGATCATTCAGAAATCATTTTAATATGCAATATGCTATTATCGATCGAAAAAAGCTGCTTAGACACTTTTTTCAGGATTCTTTGGTGAATAGAAAGTTCAAAAGAACAGCATTTATTTGACAGAAATCCTTCGTAAAATGTAAGCCTGTAATTGTCCTCACTGTTACTTTTGATCAGCCGAATAAAAGTATACATTTTATTGTCTTTCTCTTTCTCTTTTTTAAACACTGACCCTAATATATACACTACCGTTCAAAAGTTTGGGGTCAGTAAGAGTTTTTAAAAGAAGTCTCTTCTGCTCACCAAGGCTGCATTTATTTGATAAAAAAACAATAAAAAAAAACAGTAATATTGTGAAATATTATGACAATTTAAAATGACTGTTTTCTATATGACAATTCATAGGTCATTTTCATTGCCATTTAAGTGAAATTACTGAACTTAAATATGCAAGCTTGATAAAAATGATAATTGTAGAAGAAATATTTAAAATATTTTTTAAAAAGAAGAAAAAAAAGAGAAAGAAATTAATACTTTTATTCGGCTGATCAAAAGTAACAGTAAGGACAATTACAGGCTTACATTTTACAAAGGATTTCTGTCAAATAAATGCTGTTCTTTTGAACTTTTCAGATGGCACTTAAAGGCTTTTGCATCTGAACTCTTCATATTTATATATATATGACACTTGAGGTGTGACAATAAATGAGTAAACCAAGTCTCTTTATTAGGTGACAAATTAACTGCACTGAACGTTTCCTCATCTTGCAGTGTCAGAAGATCGGTTAACCATCAAACTTCCTTCTTGTCTGACGTGTCTTTTTCTGGTCTTGTAGGAAAAGCTTTCATCTCAACAAGCAAAGGAAAGATGCAGGAGAAGCGGTTTGTTTCAATCATCAGGGGTTCACAGAAAGAACAGCCTTCATCTGAGAACTGATTTCCCTTGTATTTGTCAGAAACAACCCATGTCTGACCCACGTTCGAGAGTACGCCTTCACTTTGAAGTGCTGTTACCGACGGCATACTCGGAAACGCATCATAAAAACACAACAACGCAACTTTAAACAACAGAAGAAAGTCATAAGTCAAAAATGACATTCAGATTCATGTTGATATCACACGTGGTACCGCTGTTAACAGCCTGTGTTTACACACACCGAGACGAGAAGACAGGTAATAACAGAAGAAGAGGAAAACAGCGCAGGTCAGCGCACACACATCTGCTGTTATGATGAAGAGAAATCATACGCATTCATGTTCATATGCACTCACAGACCTGAGAGCAAACAGTAGAGCTCTTTACACACTCCCATTATAATTTCACAGCAGAAACAATCCAAGCCAGCCGAGCAAACAGCTCTCCTTTTAAATGTACATTTATGTTCTCGGCTGAGTTTTTACTATGTGTGAATAAATTCTCTCTCTCTCTCTCTCTCTCTCTCTCCCCCCTCTCTCTCTCTTTCTCTCTCCTCTCTCTCTCTCTCCCTCCCTCTCCCTCTCTCTCCTCTCTCTCTCTCTCTCTCTCCCCTCTCTCTCTCTCCCTCTCTCTCCCTCTCTCTCTCTCTCTCTCTCTCCCTCTCTCTCTCTCTCTCTCTCTCTCTCTCCCTCTCTCTCTCTCTCTCTCTCTCTCTCTCTCCCTCTCTCTCTCCTCTCTCTCTCTCTCTCCCCTCTCTCTCTCTCCCTCTCTCTCCCTCTCTCTCTCTCTCCCTCTCTCTCTCGCTCTCTCTCTCTCTCTCTCTCTCCCCTCTCTCTCTCTCTCTCTCTCCCCCTCTCTCTCTCTGAAGGTCTAGTCATTGCTTAACCATTAAGCTGCTCCGTCCAGCCCTTTGTATCTCATGTTCTGAACGGTTTATAATCTCTGAGCGCTGAATTCTGTGTCACATGTGTTAAAGTTCATCCGGATAGAGAGATGCGAACCGCAGTTCTTCTTCTGATACTCCTGCCGCCCATGGTAGCCCAAGATCTTTGTAAAGGTAAAACTGTGTGAGAAACTGAACTGTTTTCCTGCGATCTTCGTGCCTGCCGAGGGTTGGTCGTCTGTTCTCAGTTCAGACTAACAGACATTTATAATCTCACTGTCTTTTTTTTCACAGTGGAAAGAAAACCTTGAGCGCTCTTTGAGCCGTTTCAGAGGCGGAATAGTAGCGGTAAAGATGAATATAATCGAAAGTGTGTTCAATCAGTTACAACTGAGAATTTATAGATAATAATGTCTTTCTTTGTAAGTTTAATTAATAAACTGGAGGATCTCTCAAAAAACAAACAGAACAAACAAAAAACAGATTCCAGGTCATGTTTCAGATCAAACTCAAAATAAGAAAAATACAGAAAATATATATATATATTTTTAATTTCACGTAGGGCTGCACAATATATCGAAATATCATAAGTGTGCATATCGCGATATGAATACTCGCGTCGGTTATGAGAAAATCAAAGAGAAAATCACTCGCTGCTTTTGACTGAATGACTTTTATAGCTTTAATAAGAATCTGTTTATTTAATTCATACAGGGTTTTATTTTTACATTTGATTATTCAATTTCTGTTTTGTACATTATTGTAACGCATATTGCATTCTTTAACGAGTTATCGCACTTTTCTTCAATATCGTGCAGCTCTAATTACAAGCAAAAAAAATTAAAATCTCATTATAATACTTTTTGGGATAACATCTCAAGTGTAGTTACTGTAATGCAAAAAAAATAACAATTATATATGATTTAAATTGCAAGTATTTTGTACTGCCTTTTTAAATGTAATGTATTTAAATTTTATGTAATAAAACACTTAAAAATACTTATTTACAAAAAATATCAAAAGTAAAATATCTGTATGCATTA
The DNA here is from genome assembly GCA_021554675.1 of Leuciscus idus. Lineage (NCBI taxonomy): Eukaryota > Metazoa > Chordata > Actinopteri > Cypriniformes > Leuciscidae > Leuciscus > Leuciscus idus. The sequence goes on along the minus strand of CM038640.1, from coordinate 28,717,066 downwards.
TAATGAGAATTTTACAGGAAATGTGCTTAAAAGTAATTTAATCAATGTTATTTTATTGTAGTTTTTATTAATATTTTGATTAGAATTTATTTTTTATATTTTCTGTTTTCACATTTTGTTAGGTTTTTAAAATGTCTATATAATATTAATTAATTACATTTATTTAGTAGTTATTTTAGTACTTCAAGTTACATTAAATGAGATGTTACCTTGTTTTGTTTATTTACTTAACATTTATTATGTTTCAACAAAAATGTTGTTTATGGTTTCAGATCAAGTTAACAATAATAATCCTGCCTTTAATTCAAAAATCATAATGCTCCTAAAATAGGCTTCACTGTCTTTATACAAAACTTTTTTTTTTACTATTATTTTGTGATGTTTTTGAGATATTCGCCTGGAAAAAAAGGTCAATTCAGGATACATTTTAGGGAAAGAAGAAAGCGAAACAGTTCAGAGGGAGTGTGTGAAATTGCAGTGAAATGAAACTTCAAGAGAGTTTAAATAAGGATAAAAAAAATAAAAATCATCGCTGAAGCGTCTAAACATCCTAAACTTGATTATGCCACTTTGTTGTCTTGTTTGGGTTTGGCATCTAAGCTTATCTCATCCTCGTCAGTACTGTGAGAAACCACTGAGAAATAAAGTGACGAATGAATTCCCAAACGAGGATCTTTTAGGAGGACACACACCGCAGAAACCTTATCAGCCCAGAAAGAACAGGAAGTACACGGATCTACACAACAACAACACAAGATACTTTGTGAATAAACTCTCTATCTATCTCTCTCTGTAGACAGCAAAGATGGATTTAAAGTCAGACTCAGCATTAAGACGGCCCTCGGAGATAAAGCAGTAGGGTTTGCTTTTGCCAACTCTTTTCATTTAGTTTCATAATTTTATTCAGGCATATTGATCTCCTGTGCAGTATGTTAAATAATTAAACATTTTTTCATTCTCTTTCTCTCTCTTTCTCAGTATGAGTGGAATAAGAGTGAGATGTTTCTCTTCAGATCTACTCTGGCGTTTGCGATGAGACGCGCTAATCAATCTAATCAGGATACAAACTACGAGTGAGTAGACCGCCACTCTCCCACACACACGACATGATGACACACTTAACAAAAGATAATCAACACCAAAACTGGTCAATCCGTGGCTGTGTGTGTAATGACCACTTAGATTGTGATTGAAAACGTGAGCGGAATGGATTGACCAGAGGCGTTTAGTAGAGTCATATCTCTTTGTTAGTCATGCATGCATGTGGGGGAGTGGGTCAGATTTTGTCATCACTGTCAGGAGCAAATGTCCCGACAAGGCTATAAACCAGTCAATGGTGGCAACAGTGTGAAACATTGAGGTGCTAAAATGCAACATGGGTTGTTTAGACACAGACAGCCAATCAGAAGCTTCCTCGATGCTTGCTTCATTAAATATGCATGTGCTTTGCACAGCTGCAGACTCTTCAAATGCTGTGTGCACTTTCAGTACCTGAGGGAAACTGGTAGTATGTTTCAGAGGACTTGTGACAACTATAGTGAATTATTTGGCAACATTTCTAGATGGAAAAGCAGTTATTAAAACTGGCCGGATTGTTGCATGCTGTACTTGTCCTATCAATGTTATAAATCCCATTAATATTCAAATGAGGACATTCTTTCAGATAAAGCGAGTTTATATTACCTTATGTTGCTTTGCTTTCGTTGCGCTCCATTGCTTTGCATTGTTTTATGTTGTAACTTTGCTTTGCATTACATTGCATTGTGTTACACAATGACAGAGGGGTTAACAATTTCAGATTAACCAAGATTATATAATGTTATATTGCTTTGCATTGTTTTGTGTAACGTGTAAAAATTGTGTGATGTGTATTTTTGTGTAAAAATTACAGAGGTGTTTCCCATTTCAAGCATGAAATCTTAATATCCGGCAGTTTTGGAGCTTGTCTGCCGTTATATTCTACTCACAGCTTATCAGCCATTGGCATCACTGGCAGAGTTTTCCTCTGGCTAACATCATTTCTTAGCACAAGGCAGTAATTTGTATCTATTGAGGAACATAGATCATGTACTGTTCCAGTCTAACGCGGTGTGTCCCCCAAGGCTCCAATCACGGCCCTCTCCTCTTTCCAATTTATATGCCTCCCCTTCGGCAAATAATGTGATGGCACGGTCTCAGATTCCTTTGCTACGATGCTGACACGCAAATCTATATCAGCTTCCAGGCCAGACCAGCATTTCAACAGCCTTCCTTATCTTCTTGCCTTTGTTGTAGCATTTTTTTTTTTTTTTTTTTACTTTTCTTTTTCTCACTGAGAGTTAGGAATTTGTACAAACTCCTAACCCAAAGTAGCAAACTTTGCCATGTTTCTCATCCCACTCCGTTTGCCCTAGGATAATATGCCAATGATTTGTGCTCAGACCTATGATTTTTGCTTAGCGGGTTTAAAGGGGTGGTATAATGCCCTTTTCACAAGATGTAAAATAAGTCTTTGATGTCCCCAGAGTGTGTATGTGAAGTTTTAGCTCAAAATACCCCACAGATATTCTTATATAGCATGTTAAAGTTGTCACTTTTTGAGGGTGAGCAAAAACGCACCGTTTTTGTCTGTCCCTTTAAATGCAAATGAGCTGCTGCTCCCGGCACAGGGGGCGGAGCTTCAAGAGCTTGTGCTTTTACCTCACACAAACATGCACTGGAAATTTCAAAAACTTTCAGCCTTTTATGTTCAAACCGGAGTCAGACAAAGATGGAAAGACTCAAGAAGAAATGACAACATGTAGACAACATTTCTGAATGGTTAGTTGATGAATTTATGTAGCTTATGTGTAGTTACCTTCTAGTCATTGATTGGCAAATTCTGTCTTGATAATCTATAAATCGTGCTCAGGGGGCGGGGTTTATGTAAATTCTAGGGTTGGTGATGTCACTAACCCGGGAGGAATGTCGTGTAGTCCCTATTTGTTGTAGTCCTTAAAAAGTGATTTCTTTAAAAGCAAATATCTCCCTTTGCTTTGAACTTTGAGCGTCGTAACTTTGCAGATGTTGTTTATGCTTAAACAGCAACATTACACACTAACTAAAGTTAGAAAAGTGATTAAATTAAGATGAGATAAATGATGTGCTTTAAAATGAAATCTGACAAAATATCACATACCAGGTAACGTTGCTGTCCGCTGAATATACATGCTTTTTCTCCGAATGAGGTATGATGTGCAATGAGTGTATAGATATAATTTTGTGTAATGACGGATTATTTCCAAAGCCCTATGATCTAGCAGTAATTTTACGCATTTAATAATAACAGTGATCATCTACAGGTGAACAGGAAAAAATGCATGATGTCATTTTAGGGCTGTCCTGTTTTAGTGGATTAAATGTTTTTCCCCTTAATTATATTCATGCAATTGAGCCGCTCTCAGTTGTAGGGAAAGCAAGACTGATTAATTTTACGGGTGTAATTACGGGCCGAGATGCTAATGGGTCAGGGGAAATCGATTGCAGTTAACCTTTCCCAGCCAGAGATTGGCCCCTAACGATTGTGAAATCTCACAGCTGAAGTTTTGCAGAGATGCTTGAGGCTTATTTGTGAGAGAACTGCAGTATTGATTGATGCCGGGACGCTGGATAGGGAGCGTGTGGTTCTTTTGCAGCATCAAGTTACATTGATGAGACGCCTGCGTCTGCTTGATTCTTACTGGCTGCATCCAGTATACAACCGGGAAATTAAGTCTACTGACATTATGTGATTTACTGATTTATTGGTAATTATTTTATTAATAACTATAAGCATCCTTTTTAAATTTACTTGAGAAGCAAAACTGCATCAAATAATAAGACTTCAGACTTCAGAGAATATATACACTAACGTTAAAAATTTTGGGGTAAGAGCAGCATTTTTTGGAACAAAAATAATGTAATATATTTACTGTTTTCTATTTAAATATATTTTAAAATGTCATTTATTCTGAATTTTCCGCATCATTCTGATCCAGTCTTCAGTGTCACATGATCCTTCAGAAATCATTATAATATGATGATTTGATGCTCAAAAAACATTTCTGATTATCATCATATCATATGTCAAAATTGGCAAATAAATATTTTTTAAAGAATTTATTGACATATTTCCTTTTTAAGTAGGAAATTTGGGAAATATACATACATATGGATTTAGCATCACAGTCACATGATATTAGTAGAAGGAAAATCTTATTATTAAGAGCATTTGATCAAATCAAAGTCATAAATTTTTTCTGTAAATTTGAATTGTTTGTGACTGCTAAAAGTTAACTTTGTCAACTTTTAGATGTATACTAGATGAGTACCCTAATTAGATTTAAAACATGATTTAAAACATGAAAAAACAATTAGTTAACAAACACAAACAATTACGAAACTAAAGATTTAAAATATATTTAAAATATATTCTCCAAAAAAAGCCTTATAATCTCACGCAATAATACACTAGATGATTTAAATTAGACAAATTAGTTTTAAACATGAAAAAACAATTAGTTAAGGAACATAGTTAATAAACACAAAATTTATTCAAAAAAAGAAAAAAGCCTTATTATCCCACACAATTTTGCTTCTCATATCAATGACAAAAATGTTGTTGTTTTTCGCTGTGTACGTGTATATGTGTTTGTGTGAGGCTGTTCTATCATTTCCAGTGCATTTTCTATGCCCTCTATTACAAAAAAAATATCATTTGTTCCTGTACTGCAACCAAAATCCCCACATAACAAACACCAGCCACACCATTAGCCTCACAAAAATAATGATTACATCTATTTTTCTCGTTTAAATAATCTTTTCCAGTACTGCAAACATACTGGTGTGCAATGATACACAAAGAGTGTCGTTCGTGTTCGTGGTGACGTCGCCAGATGATCCAACCCAACTGATCCCCAGAGAACAAGTGGAGCAAGCAGTGAAGTGAGTCAATGCTGTGCTGCAGGTTATAGGTCTAGACTTCATGTGCAGATAGCTCACTAACTGGTAGACTGCACATGGGCATCAACGTGACATGCTTTTGCAAAAATGACGGCTGTTTTTTTGTGTGTGTGTGAATTAAACAGCTCGTGACATACTTTATCACCAGAAAAAAATAGTAATTTGAGACTTTTCTAAACCTTTTTGGCATAAAGCGTTCTTTAAAACTGAGTCATGAACCCTAGGGTTTTAATTAGAACCTCATTGAACCTTTTTTTCCTACGAGTGTATAGCGGCTAATGAAGGGGAAGTCTCGCACATTCACTTCCTTCTTGCAAAATAATGTGGATAGGTCATCTAGATCTGTGATGATTATCCTTTAGCTTGCCAGATTCCCTAACACATGATTTATATAATTCCAGGTTGAGTAAGCATCGCATAAACAATGCGTTCCTGTTATCGGACATGACCCTGGAGTTCGTGGGAATCCCGCCGACGCTGGCGACCCCGATCGTATACGACACTCCGCCGTGGCTCATCGTGTTTGGTGTGGTCATAGGTGCTGTGGCTGTGGGGATCATGGCTTTACTGATGTCTTCAGTTAGCAAAACACGACGGTCAGTAATGTTCTTTTGGCAGACCATTTCATTTAAATTATTAACATCCATCTCAGGTGATCTGATCACAAGACAGACTGAGGTTCAACCACACATTTAATCTCCTGTGCCCACAAGTGATCAGATTTTGTCTAAGCTTTCGTATATATGTGATCACATCACAGCAGAGCAAACTAAAATAAATGTTAAACTGTCCTTTCTCATATGGACTGTATAGACCTTCTGTAGCTCCGCCCCTTTTCAGCGCCGCGCTCGTTGTGTTCAGTCTTCCGGTTTGTATTTTCACAGCATGAAGGTAAGATCTTACGGATTTATGAATGAAGCGCACACTTTAAAATCTGACATTTGTTATGACATCCGTTTCAAACATTACAATGTTCATGATAAATTTCGTTAACTCTACAATAAGTAAATCCACTTCACTGGCAAATTACTCTTCGACAGCAATGCCATAGAAATATACAGAGCTACCGCAAAAACAAGTTTAAAGACAAAATTCTAAAGAATTGTTCTCTGCCGCATAAGGTCTATATAGTTCCCCCCCCAGTTCATTCAAATGAATCATTTAAGTTGTCATTTTATACCAAAATATTTGGTTGCAGTTGTTCATTTCTATTTCAACTCTACCATTAAAAAAATGTGGGGTTGGTCAAATGTTTTAATGCGTCATGTTTAAGTTTAAAATGTAAAGTCGATGATCTCTGTGTAAAACTGTTGGATGTCTTCAAGGCCCTGTTTACACCCAGTATTAAGATGTGTTTTGGTCGATCGGATCACAAGTAGACGAGGGAGACACTTTGCCGTTTACACCTGGTGTTTTAATCCGTCTCTTTTGTCCACTTTCAACCACTTCTGTCCTGATTTATTTGAGGAGAGGGTCTATGGGCGGGTAAATGTTTTGGCTTTTTAGATCTTTCGATCTAATGGATGAAATAAGCTCACGCAATTTACATACAAACACGACCAGAGACGACGGAAAAACATTTGGAGAGCATCAACTTTCATTTCTGCTTTGACAGCCGCAAGACCAGTAGAGCGCTGTGAGTGTGTGTTAGAATCAGGAATGGTGTGAGAACATTGTGCTTGGTACGTTTTCATCTTCAAATCAAACTTGGGTCTTCAGCCAAAATAGTTTAAATCCCGTTTGGCTAGTGCGTCTCCCATTTTTAGATATTATGTAAGTAGACGGAGAGCAGACGGTGTTTTGTGGCTGTTTGAACACATTCAACCACACTAAGTTTAACCACTCTGGAAGTGGTTAAAAGTGGGCAAGCTCAAAATGTTTTCACCTGTATTTAGCGTCGTCCACTTGTGATCCGATAGACCGAAACACATCTTAACCAGGTGTTAACATGGCCTTAGATACCAACATACCTTGATTTTACCTTCCCTGTATTCTGATCTGACCTGTTTATGATGCTTTACCCACCACAGAGCCAAAGACAAAGCTGCTGGTTTTGCAGGAGAGGATGGCGGAATAGTCAAAGAGAACGGAACCACACTTTCAAGCCTTGGCGGTGTCTATAATCAAGCGTTCTCAAACGACGACCGCTTCACCCAGCTGTAGACACAGAGAAAAAGCAAAGCCATTCAGTATCACATAACCTCTAAAATGCCTCAGATATCCCAAAGAATGATATTCATTCATTCACCTTTTTTCTACGACCCATGATGCTTTGCACAAATTCTGGGAGTAAATTCCGTTAAACTGTAAACAATCAGCGAAAGATTCGCTCTATGAATGTAATATCTTAGATAAAATGAGATGACGTTATTCTACACACCCTTCAACCATTGAACAATAAAAGGACATTTAAAAGTGTAAAAGCATTAACAAATGACTACCACAGACCATGAATAAATATCACTATAGTAATGTATTATCTAACATACGTTGCCTTCATCAAAAATTTTCATTAACTGGAACATTGAGTGATAATTCAAATGCGACAGACAATACAAATTATATTGACCTGCTCTAGAAACATTCAAGTAAACATTGTTCATAATAATAATAAAAGATTAGAAGGGGAAAAGGGGAGACAATTACATTTGAAAGCATCCATGTGAAAACAAACCTGGAAAGAGACCTGAGGATTTGAGGAGAAGAAATTCTCAGTGCATTTCAGTGAATTATTGATGAGATATATCGTAAATTAAATCGGGAGAGCAGATCATAAATGCACAGTATATGTTATCCTTTTTCATACTGTTACAGCGGAATATGAAGGAAAAAAGAAAATAATCAGGAGGGGAAAAATCCAGCGACTGTAAAAGAGTTCTTGACAGGTATTCTTGTCATACCGTGTGTCACAATGAAGTCTGAAGACTTGAAGTCTGAAAATAGAACATGAAGGAAATTTTACAGCTCATTCAGTCAAACTGACGGATAAGGATTATTTGTAGCGCAACCTTATGATTTGAAATGATTTGTTTCAGTCTTTTTGAGTGGAAACCGGAAGTGCTTCCCATAATCTAAAACACAGTGGGTTTGTTAGGAAAAAGGTGGATACTCAAGACTATCCTGGCCTGCACAGAAATACAATTATTTGAGTATTTTAATATTGCGTTACTGCCCAGCTAACAGAGAACGTTTTGCTAATGTTCCCATTAAGATATGAAAACATTATTTCTGATGAACGTTCAAAACGTCTAGTTTTAAAAAAATGTTTTTTCTTGGTTGTGTGAATGTTAAACAGTCCAGTTTATAATTGAGCAAACATTATGGGAATGTTACTTTTGAATGTTCTCTGAACGTTTTGAAATGAGTCTAACAAAACGTATCAGACAAAAACGTTCCATGAACAATGTATAAATTATGTTTTTCGTGGTAATTTTTTGCAAACGTCATTAAAGACCAGATAACTTTGAACGAACATTCTATTAACGTTACTGAGCGAATGTTTGTTCTTAAAGGGATACTTCACCTCTGGAAAGATGAATGTGTATTTAAAATTGGTCATTTATGTAGAAGCAATGTGAAATTATTTTTGAATATGGAGCTTTCTAGACTGAGAAAAGCCAGAAAATTTATTTTTGGCTTATGTAGATGAAAGACAACAACTCCCAGAATGCACTTGCTTCGCTGCCCTAGGAGGCCACTCCCAAGCCACGCCTACCGGTAAGAGAGCGCAGTTGAAAACAACAAGGCTAGGCTACTAGTGAGTCTCCGTGACGAGTCTGATTTCGAGATCGCCCAAAATGTCCGGGATTCGGCTTTTGCGTTCTACAGTCGCCATTCATTATGTTTATTGTGGCGAGCAGGACGAGACTGAGGGCCGCGGGAGAACAGTGAGAGGCCGGTGGCGTGATTACTGAGACGCACCGCCGGTCTCGTATCTCTCACGGAGGAGCGTGAATTTTCACACATCAACCGATCACTTGTTTAGCGTTCACGTAAACACTACATTCAGATTCACCAATCGACATGAATTCAGTTAGATTGAAACAAAAGGTGTGCATGTAAACAATGAATGGCAACTGCAGAAAGCAAAAGCCAAATCCCGGACATTTTGGACGATCTCGACGGCCGGACATGTCCGGGAAAAAGAGGATGGTAACCCCTACTACTCAGCTTTCTCCACAGAACAAGAGCCTGTTAGCTTAGCTTCCAAAGAAAGATGGCTGACACTGTGTGTACATTCTGTGAGTGAGATCCCACCCTCTATGGGCGGGTTGAGAACATGCGGGACAGCTCCTACTACTGGCTGTAGTCTTTAGCCTCTGGCCAAAAAATCCTCAGATGACGCAAATTGACGATTTTTGCGTCATCGGAGGATTTTTTCCAGACAAAATATACATAAATCTCTCGTCTCAGGGGGACATGAGGGTGGAAAGCAGGGTAATTCGAAAATCCTACAGGTTTTCTACTAATACAAAGCTTAATGCTAAATCCTGAAGTATCCCTTTAACTTTGAGAGAACCTTGCCGGAACGTTCTGGAACTTTGAATCTCTGGCAGGATTCTGAGTTCAAAGTTCCAGAACGTTCCCTGTTAGCTGGGTGTTAGTTTCAAGGCTGACAGATCAATATACTAGTGTACTACTAAAAGCTGACAAACATTTAAAAAAAATTTTTTGTGCAATATGTCTTGCCCTCAACGTCCAGTTCAAATAGAAAATAACTGAACCCAGAAAAAAAAAACCCAAAAAAACCCCTGTGCTCATCAAAGCATTTCATGAGGTTTTTAATTTAGCTGACAATGCTACAGGGTAATCCATAGCAAATGCTGACATCTGAATTATGCTCTCATCTGCCTGTTTATTCAGCAACATTGTTTAATGAATTATTAGAGAGAATCAATAATTTATGAAAATATGATACGCTTCCACACAGTAACAGATTAGGCAATTTTCTAGTGTCAAAAACAAGCGTTTTTTTTTTTTACCCTTATGATATGTGGGTTTGTGCATCCATCACACTTGAACTACTTTAATTGATTTGATCCTCCACTGAGTGAGAAAGAAGATTGAAGAATATTAAGAGAAGATCTCCTCGAGGAATATTAGATGTTGAACTTCTGAGAACGTTTCTATCTTGAGATTTACGGCGCGCTCTTCCACTAATTGGATCCTCTATCTTCAGGAGCCGCACGCAGGGCTACAGTCACAGGGAGATATTGGACCGATATCACAAGAAAGCTCATTACTGTATTGATGCCCTGTAAGAATACATAGACCAATACAATAGATCATCACTAGAGTCCTACTGCCGAATGTAATAAGTTCTTCAGGTAGTGGTTAATGAACTCGGCTGCTAACTAAAAGGGCGAAGGTTCAAACCCCCGAATTTGTAATAGCTAAACTTGTTTAATGTTGTCATTTCTACGTTAGGATACACACTGACTGAAGCATACAAAATCTTTGTTTTGACAGCAATTAAAATGTAAATACTTGCATATCTAACTTTAGAAAAACGATGAAATATTTAGTGGGGTTCATGCAATATTGAATATATGGAATTCATAGACTAATTTTTATTGTATTTATAATAAATCCAAGTATTTTTGATGCTAGTAAATTTATTTAACATCTCATTTTGTATTAAAACAGCTTCATTTTATGTTTTATGATTTTTTTTTAATGGTTAGACTGGTCACAATAGTTTGCTTTTATCATAACAATCAGTGTGTTTCGCTTATATTTTATACTTGTAGAGCTTTAATGATGAACAACTTCCACCATATAAAGAGTGCAAATGACTTTAATTCAATTACACATCCCATCTGGATTTCATTTTACGAATAAATTTACCATGAAAAAGATGTTTCTCTGACTAAGTCTCTCCATCATGTATGAGAATCCCACTATGCTTCTCCATCCATATTGAAGTTTTCCATCATGTCTTACATTTTGGTTTTTATGCATTTGGCAGATGCTTTTATCCAAAGTGATTTACACAGATTTTTGTTATCAGCTGGGAATCGAACCTCGGCGTTGCTATCGCTTGCTCTAGTGTCGCATTTGTACGTCTCTAAGGTTGTTCATATACAGTGCTTGGTAGCAATTCAACATGTCATCTGGATTACATAATCAGATTCCAAAATGTAATTAGATGTTTTAAAAATACTCATAATCAGACTAAAGTAAAAATGTTATTGATGTTATTATGATTACTTAATATTCACAAAATGGTAGTAAATTATTCATAATTAATTGATTCATTCCATTTTAAAACAGCCTATTGCAGAAAATTGAGAGGCATAAACAAACAAAATATTTCATTTTTTGTTTTATTTAAAAAAAAAAAAAAGTAATAGTTAAATACACTTTTTTTTTTAATTGCACATTTTTATGTTTTTAATAATTACTTTAATTATTATTAATAAATAATTATTTACTTAATTATTACCAATTATCAACTTGCAAACTTCCTGCAGTTCCCTCACCAAAACCCTGATGTAATGTAATGTTTAATGCACTTCCTGTTGTTGATAACAAATGTTCAACATAATTTTTTCTTATTATTTTTTTTATTTTATATCAAAATGGTACAAGATTTTCTCATTTAAATCTATGTGATAAGCACGCTAGGTCAAAAGTAATCTAAAAGTAATCAAAAAGTAGTCTGATTATGTTACCTAAAATGTGTAATGTAATAGATTATGTTACTAATCACAGTTTTCATCATGTAGTTTGTATTCATTAAGGGACTACAATTTGTAAGTGATCTACCCAGCATTGTTAATATATAAATTGAATGTGTCAATGCTTTGATGTTGTACTTTTCCAGAGTTAAGAAAAATGCACAGGTAATGTTCAGAATCTAACGAGTGCGAAAGAAGGAGATAAAACATTAAACTCCCATCGGAGCTGATGACTGGCAAGCACCACATCTGTCATTTCTAAAGATGCATAGCTGGAATTTATGGGTTTTATTTTACGTGATTCACCTTCCTTGTATTCGTATCCCAATTTGTTTGTTGTTGCTGTTGTTTTTTTTCAATACATAGTTGAAATGACTTGTCAAGGCTTATGCAATCTCACATTCTGTTTTTGCTCTCTTTGATAAAGCTATAAACACTGAAAACAGAATTTTCTGGCATCCTAATGAATAACACCCTTTGATTGTTTTTCTTTTACATCCATACATAATGTATTCTTCCCACTGTACGTCTGCCAGAAGGATTGTGCTTGTGCATTTGCATTAATAATAGCATTTAAAGTGCATTTAATTGACCGTGTCTAATCTAGTCGCCTAATCTTCTTTATGCAGCGTATCTCAGCCTAAAGCAGCATGTGTTTGACATTTCCACCTCTGCTTTTGCAACGAGAACAATAACCTGTAAAATTTCCATTTACCTTTCTATTTTAAAAGCATATGATGTTGGCTAAACTCACTTACAGTGTAATTTACAGCATCAAACGGCATATTAAAATGAGAAAAAGAATCAAAACACAAGTTGATTGTTCTTATATTAAAGCAATAAGAGAGTTTTTCGAGTCAATTTCAAGAATGTCACAACCTTTCTTTAAAGATTTGACTGAGTTTAGATGGCACGCACACGTTAGTTCCACGGGGATGAGAACTAAACTTGGTTACACATTAACCTGATGTTAAATCACTTTGCTATGAAACAACAGTTGCCACGCAGTAAGATCTCAAAGGTATCGGAGGTTACTATGGGATTTTAACGATGTAGCATCAAAGAAAAGTTATGAAAATTGATGTCAAGTCATTTGAATATCACCATGGAAACTGTCAGTTCTAGAATTAATCACAGTGAAAAAGATGATATTTGAAAATATGGCTATAATAATAAGTGCATGCCAGTCACAGCACGTGTACACTATCGTTTTACCCCGAGAACAGCAGGGGACAAAGTTCTGTAGCCATTATAACGCAAATGAGTTTGGGAAGATCTTTAACTATTATGAGTCATCAAATAAACATAAAATGAGGAGATTTGTCGCTGTGTTCATAAACCATGACATTCCACACGGCCCGGTTAAACGGACTGAGCTGAAACAGATATAATGTCATATACCTGCCCTGCGTTATGAACCATTAAAAGGATTTACCTGCTATATTATATCTGGCCTTTGAGAACCAGATATGATCTCAAATGGCTCCAAATATTAAATCTCTAAATATATATTTAGTCAGCTGGCATATGATCACACACCATTCTCAAAGAATGGGATGCATAATTTTTTTATTATTATTATTTCCACTTTCTATATACCAGTCAAAAGTTTGGAAAAATTAAGATTTTTTCTTATGTTCACCAAGGCTGCATCAAAAATACAGTAAAATATTATTGTGAAATAATATTACAATTTAAAAGAAATGTTTTCTATTTGAATATATTTTCAAATGTAATTTATTCCTGTGATCAAAGCTGAATTTTCAGCATCATTACTCCAGTCTTCAGTGTCACATGATCCTTCAGAAATCATTCTAATATGATGATTTGGTATATTTCTTATTATTATCAATGTTGAAAACAGTTGTGATGCTTCATATTTTTGTGTAAACGCTGATACATTTTTTTTAAAAAAGGATTCTTTGATGAACAGAAAGTTAAAAAGATAGTTTTGTAATATTGTCACATGTCTGTCATGTTTGCTCAATTTAATGCATGAAAAAGACCCCAAACTTTTGAACAGTAGTGTATGTGCAAGTTTAATTCTGTCACCGTAATTGAGGTTTTTGGTTGAGATTGTTCGTTCATTTGGACGTCGGTCGGTCGTTCCATGCTTTCATCCATCCAACAGCACTGAAATATTGTACAAAAAGAAGACAAAAAACATAAGACTCACTGAATCAGTGCATGTCCACACAAAGTGATTCACTGGACTGAATCGGACGTTACTGAAAAGGATGTTTGATGCATAAACAGCAGCATGATTGTAAAGTGCTCAGTCCTCAACTGCACAAGCACCAGGAGCAGAGACAGCGTCATTAATCGTGACTGGGGAGGCAGCCCAGACTCCTGCGAGGACCGGAAGATGAGGAGGCGTTGTACAGTCGGATGACAGCAGGCAGAAAAAAATCCCAGCAGCACTTGGTGAAACACCTTGGTGAAATAAGCCAGTGGCTTGACATCATTTGACATCACTGCAAATCTTCAGTGCCTGCTCAGAGCTAGATATCCCAGACCTGGCAAGACATCGCATTTATGCACTTAGAAATGTTCAAAAATTGGCCACGATATTGAAAAAAACGTCTCATTCTTTATTCTTCAACTTCCATGTGGTGAACATTTCGATAAAGAATTGAAAAGGCATCATGGAACGTTCTTCACACTCTTATATAAGGACTCATCGCAACCTAATTTTTCTCTGAATAGAGTTCATGACGTTCTGTAGAGCTAAAAAAGTTCTTGATGTGACATTACAGCTTCTTCCGATCATGTATATTAGTTCACGAGTTCTTTAAAGCACTGGTACTGGATGTTTTCTCAACTATTAAAAATTAAGTTTCCAAAAGGGAAGGATCATTTTGAGTTTCAAAATTTTGAGAACCAATTATGTTGACAATTATGGAATATTTCTTATAAATGTTTGATCCGCGCACATCATTATTATTATTTTTAATTCATGTGCCTCGTAATCTTTAATCAATATAACTTCCTCTCCCTCTTTCAGTGACATCGCATCTCTTCTCTGATGTTGAGGGCGGGGCAACCTGTCACTCACATGAGATCCACCAATAGCAAACCACAATCATTCCAATCAATTCCCCATGGACAAATCAAGTCCCGCCCTAAAATTTTTCTTGTTCAAAAAGCAGTTTCACTCTGATATGTGTCACAATAGAGAAGAAAAGACTATCGCAACTGTAATAATCTAAGCATCTTTGAGCTTTGAAAGGTTCCATCAATGTTAAAGGCCAGTAAGAACCTTTATTTTTAAGAGTGTAGATCATAAAAAGGTTTTTACTCAAAAAAGCAACTCGGATAAGGCGAGTGACCCATCTCACATATACAATTATAGATTGCTATCCTGATTGTGTCTCGAACATTTCTGATGTGATAAATCACAGCCACTGGCTGCCTCTTCTCACTTTAATTACAGATTAAGGGTAATTGAATTCCACCATCCATCATGAAAATTAGTTGCAGGCTTGCCGAACCCTTGCTGCCAGCTGACACAAGATAACTATTTAAATCATTAACAGATGATCATTTATCTTACTAGACTGTTGTTAAAACTTCTAGTCATATTCAATCATAGCACCTATCCTAAACTTTTTGTCATAATTTAAACATTCAGATGGATTTTAGATCAGTGATGGAGAAGCACGTCTTCTGAAAGAAGCATCCCTGAGGAAAGCTGTGGTAGATTAACAATTATCTGAATACTAATAGTTGTGATGAGTGACTTTTGAGGTCAATTGCAATTATCCAGATTCTTATTTTGTTTGTTTTTTTCACTTAGCAACCATGAAGACAGCGGTTTCCTTGTTTTGAAAGGATAAATGGATAAACACTAAATAAATAAATGCAGCAACCAGCGTAATTGGCGATTTAACAGTCTGTCTGTTGTTTTGGCATCTTTAGAAATAATTAAGCAAATGTTGTGTATTTCCCCAGGGAAACACAAGAGTACAGCTACTCTAAAATGATGAACTTCACTTTGATTTTATAAACTTTTTAGATACTAGAAACTTTGTATAAGTCGGTATGAAACAGAAGTTGCGATAGCCTTATCTTCCCTATTGTGATGAATATCTGAGTGACTTTGTCCATGGGGATTGATTGGATGGTTGGATGGTTGTGGTTTGCTATTGGTGAATCTCATGTGAGTGACAGGTCGTCCCGCCCTCATCAGAGAAAGAGATCTCGCTGACACGTCCGATCTCACCTCAACATTCAAATCTGCCTTCGACCTGCAGCGGACACAAAGAGAGAGTAGGCTACTTTTCAAACACACAAACGCAGAACCTTTTCTGTGTTACAAACATTCAAATAAACAGAGAAGTACTGGGATAAAATGTCATAGTTTGGATCTAAACATGATAGCGATGAAAATATAGTAAAGCAATTTGACCCTTAAAATAAAGATGAGTAAGACATTAAAGGGTTAGTTCACCCAAAAATTAAAGGTCCCGTTCTGCGTGATCCCATGTTTCAAACTTTAGTTAGTGTGTAATGTTGCTGTTAGAGCATAAATAATATCTGTAAAATTATAAAGCTCAAAGATCAATGCCAAGCGAGATATTTTATTTAACAGAAGTTGACTACAAAAAACGGCTCGATTGGACTACATCCCTCTACTTCCTTCTTTAATGATGTCACTAGAACCGTTTCTTGACTAACCTCCGCCCACAGGAATGCTCCCTCAACTCTACTGGCTACTTGCGCACTTCTTATAACTTAGGCTACTGTGTTTACTCAGCTCTTACGGTGATTTTCTGAAGTAAAACTGACGCTTCATCTTTTGTGTGATGTACAATAAACTTTATTAAACTCATCAGTACATGTTTGATCATCATTCAGACAGCAGACTTGTAGGCTATTAATAAATAATGGATACATAGCCTACAAGCAGATGACAAATACGTTATAATAACCGTAATTAAACTACTAAACCATACCTGTTTCATCTCTATACAGCACTCTGACTCTGTAGGCATTATTGTCCTACTCGAAATGAACGCCGTTACTGAGAGTTTCTTATATTATCATCATTCCGTGAGATGAATTTTTCCTGACAGACTGAGCGCGAGCTCATGAAGCTCCGCCCCCTGTGTCGTCCAGCAGCAGCTCATTTGCATTTAAAGGGCACACACTGAAACAGCTCGTTTTTCTGAGCCCCAAAAAATGTCAATTTAAACATGCTGTAAAAAATGATCTGTTGGGTATTTTGAGCTCAAACTTCACATACACACTCTGGGGACATCAGAGACTTATTTTACATCTTGTGAAAAGGGGCATAAAACGGGACCTTTAAAATTCTGTCAGTAATCACTCACCCTCATGTTGTTCCAACCCCGTAAAACAGCATAATTCATCTTTCATCGTTCATCTTCGGAATTCATCGTTCATCTTCGGAACACAAATTAAGATATTTTTGATGAAATCTGAGAGCTGTCTCACTCCTTCAAAGGCTTCTATGTAATTTCATTCTGCTGGTCAAGAAAAGTTAGTAAAAACATCATTAAAATAGTCCAAGTGACTACAGTGGCTCAACCTTAAGTTTATCAAGCGACGAGAATACTTTTTGTGCGCAAAAAACAACAAAAATAATGACTATTCAACTATTAATTTTCTTCTGTGTGGGTCTGAGTGAGTTCACGAGAGCGCTACGACGCATTGAAATCGCTGGTGTTTCTGACGTCACAAACTACCTTGTAACCAATCGGGTCAACGTGTGATCGTCAACGAGTGGATCTCTGAGCTGCTGTGAGTGAGTGGAGGCGGGGCTCATTTGCATATTCATAGAACCGCATATACTAAATGAGGCAAGGGTGCAGAGTTACATTCAAGCTATTTTAAGTTTAAATATGTCATTTTGGTGATCAAAGATGAGTTTTCAAGGATAGAATTATTGACTACAGGGCTTTAGTAAATGAGTCACTGAAACATTCATACAGCTGATTTATTTGAGAATGAATTACTTCAAAATTAATCAATATTTGTGTAAAAACATTAAAAGTCTTTTCAATGTCTACTCATCTCTTCAAAGTGAGTCTGGCGTTCGGTTTAAAATGGTTTAACAGCTAAAGAGTTTATTTAAACTTTCATTTATATTTTTGATTCACATTGTTTCATTGTTTATTGTATTATTAAAAGAGCTACAGCTAGCCTATGTTTAGTGCAGCTTTTGTAAATCACTGAAACATTTCGATCAGAATATTAAAGAATCGTGATCTCTATTGTAACAAAAATAACTGTAACAAATTGTGATTCTCAATTCATCCCGAATCATGCAGTTCCAATTAACATTAATAAAATGTATATTTTACCATAACTTGGTCTTGGTTTGATGAGAAATGTTTGAGTTCAAATTAACTTTTGATTGCTGACTTATATTGGCAAGTTTGAGACATTTTCCGAAAGTCTAACGGACGTGTACGAATCCTGGGGTCTTTTTCTCATTGCAAAATTGAAGACTGAACTGTGGAATTGCTGTGTTGAAGAAATGATTGCGGTATTAAAAACGTCTCATTTGTGATTACTCTTCCCTGCGGGGATTCGTTGATTATTGTTTGAATATGAATATACACGGTTAGGTAAAACAAATTCCTGCTGGGGGACCATAAAGGCTTTAGATGATGATACACTAGTCCCGTAAGTATTACAATAACCATTGTTACAGATGTCTCGTTATAAGAGGGGAATTATGAATGAGATCCGAGTGTTGATTAGATTGACGCACAGCTGCATTGTTTGAGGCTATACAAATAAAAATGTAATTCTCAAATAAATGCCCTCAGAATCACTTTTAAAGTTTTTCTCTGCAGGAAGATTAACAGATAATGTTTTTTTAGTGTGTGCTGTTGGGGGAGTGAATTAGATTTGTACCCAAATCGGTTACATAAACCTGCGCCGTGCCGGAAAACTTTGCAATGAGTTCTTTTATATTTCCGTGTACTTTCTATACTCTACAGATTCGGATGTCTTCAAAGGGAAGCTCGCAGAGGGACGGGCTGTTTAGTCGGCAACATCTGAACTTAAGAGCATGTCAATCAAATCTCAGCGGGAGCAGGTGAATCCATCTGAGGAAAATGACTGTAAGAATTGGGAATTGCTGTGAAAGCACAGAGAAAGAGGACGTGATGTAGAAACAGTGAAATGCAGCAACACTCTGTCTGACAGATCAAATGGAAAAAGGCAGAGTGAACTTAAGAGAAATGAATGACAAAAAGATGGAAATGAAAAGAGAGATTCACTTAGCAAAGATCTGTGAAGTGAGAATGAAGTGTACTTGTTTAAACCTGCAATTGCGCCAGAATTTCATTACGACGAGCAGTGGGTGAACATCCTGTTCTTCAATCTCAGCTCAATCTGCATCTGTTCAAGTGTCCTGAAATGAGCCGTCGGTGTTCAAAAGACAAAAGGAACATTGTAATGTCCATTTCGCAGCCTGTCGTTCAAAGAAATGATATCTTAAAACAAACTTTTTTCTTTTTTTCCACAACATCTCAAATGATGCCGTGTGATTTACAATAACATCACTGAAATGACCATTTAAACACTGTTTGGAAATGAAATGGCTAGCACATTATGTATTCTAAATGTAGGCCTACACAATGAAACTTTTTGCATAGTTCGACAAACGTACAGCTTGAGTGCTAGGAAATTACACAATAAAAAAGCTGTGAGATTTACCTTGCATTTTCTTTGTTGTCTGATATTCCATCTCAGGCTCTTACTGACACTGTTGTCTCCTTGATAATCAAGTACACTGAGGGAAAAAAATTAAAAATATTTTATTAGGGGCAAAATTGTTTGTTCTAGACTAGTGGTAATGTCACCAAAACATGTATTCAGTATTGTAAAAGGAATGTATTCAAACAATACATTTTGAAGTAGCTTATAATTATTTCACATTTAAACAACAATGCATATATTTTTAACTATATCATTCATATTTGTATGATAGAAAAGAAAAATCTAAGGCAAAAAAACAATAAAATATATACATAAGATGCATTTTTAAAAAGCAAAATAAAGGATAGGATAAAATGGTTCACAAGACCATTTCAATATGACCTTCGTACACCAAAAATGTTCAAAAAAGTTTTAATAATTAAAAAATGACTCTCTTTGAATCTCACTGGTGCGTTTAAGGATGTGTGAAGCATAATGGGTATTTATTGCAGGTCAAGAAAGTTTTCTGTTGGTTGTCCAAAATAATTTTAAAATCATAACATTATCAGCAGGAATGAATGTAGCCTATTTGATCCTCACAACTGAACATTATCAAGTTTTTTGAACATTCAGTTCATCAGCCGCAGCTCTGATGACCCTCAATTACAGCCTCGTCCTTCCCTCTGCACCAATCAGGTGAAGGCAGTAATTATGGCCAGCATCTGTGATGGTCTGGAGGTCAAGTATTATAATGTCAATTGCGTTGCAGAGCAGAGTGTTTTTGAAATTATGTTGGCAGGTTTGTCACAGTCTGTGGTAAAAAAAATATTTAAATATATATATATATATATATATTAGGATTTTAGAGGGGTTTTGGACACTTTATAGGCTGAAATCTCTGACTAGTTAGACCAGCAAACCAACTAGGCTGGTTGAAACTGGTCTTTTCAATGAGCTTAATGTTCATCATGAAATGCCTGAAGAAGTTGGACCGAAGGGTATCCCTGAAGGTATCTCTTCAAAGGTGTTTCTACAAAATTCTTACCCTTAAGCTCTTACTTAATGTCAAATGGAGGTTTATTATCATTTTTAACACACTGCAGGCCAAAGGGGGAAAACAAAATGTAATGTAGATTCAGGAAGCTGTGGAGGAGACTGGGAAGTACTACTGTAAATTACCGGCAAAAACAAGCCTTGTTTTATTATAATTTCAACATACAATAATAACACGACTCTCACAGTTATGTTCAGTTAGTTTGTTTTCATGGACTTTCGAAGATCCAGTGATCCATGGATATTGACATGCGGCCAGGAAACATGTTTCCTGACATTTCTGTGCCTGATTTCGACACTAGGGAAATACATAAAACAAATTAGCCTGTGATCGCTTTATATAAAAACAATATAGGTAGGTCAAATCCGGGTGATCACTTATTATAGGCTATCAATGTTATATATCATCATATCGTCCAGCCCTTAAACTTGTAGCCTATAGTTTTTGTCAGTGTTTATTTTAAAAAAACATAAAATTAGGCAAAATATACGATGGTAAATATTGAATTGATGAGTTGTCGATACAATACATAACAATACAATATATAGGGTATGATTTTACCCAAAAATTCAGCATATTGAGAGAAAATGATAAATGTAAATCCACCTTTCGCTGCCTGGAGTCCAGTTGTTTCTGTGAATTGCAGCGGTCCATTAGCGTCTCTTTTCTGTAGCTTTCAGAAGTCTGCAAAAAATATTATACCTCAGATTTCTTGTCAAATCTGTTTATACAGTCAATCTCAAAGCTCTTTCTCGTTTTAGATGTTTTGTGTTTTTCGCAGCATTCACCAGTGCTGCCACTCAGCGTGCGTAACCGCAGTCACTCCGGCCGGCGGTGACATCACTCGCATGCCCTTGATTATTTTCAGGTAAACGTATGGCTTAAGTAGTTCTTCCAGGCAGGTCTTGACCGCATTACAGTTTCATATCACTCCGCTTCGCGTCATAGCCGCATCACAACCTCGGTTGTGCATTATTTTTTCTAATAATTCAACGCCCCGTCGTCAATAATTCCTTCCTTATTCACTTTATGTTTTAGACATGTAAAACATCCGCGTTTCACATCATTATTGGGTGCTTTAATAATAGAATTGTGTATATGTGACATCATTGTGCGATTATGTAAATGAACTGGTGAATTGTTTTTTAACTGGTTCATTGAAGCGAACTGTCCTAAAGAACAAGTTCGTGGAAAAGAATCGAACTTTCCATTAGCCTACTAAAAGACAGCAAGTTGTTCAACCTCCTGCTTATATAAAATGTATTCTTACATTTACTTTATAAAACTCAGTATTAACCTAAAAGTTACAGAATTATACTAAATTACCTTTTACTTGATAAAAATTAATAGATATCAATCAGACGACAGAAGGCAAGTTATTGTGTGCAACAGGTTGTCAAGCAGTTTATTATTTAGAGGTCTTAAAAATGTGAGTATCAAATTTGACACTTTATAGGGTTCAATCAAGACTCTTAAAGCCTTGAGTAATGAGTAACTATAATCATCAACTTTCACAAATCTGACAGCTTAACATATTTTCACCAGTGACATTATCTATGAATGATTGGTTGAGAATGAGTGAATAATTACTCACAACACATCAGGGTGGTTGTAAATCATTAGTGCTTCACTTTCATGTCTGTTTACTTCAGTTTTCCCAGGAATGCATCAATAGCAGCTTCTTCAAAGATGAGTGTGGAATTTGAATGTCTCCTAGCAACCCAGTTCCTCTCAGCCTCCTGCGGCGGACGCTTCTGATGGGCATTGTCCTCACACCACGGCCTTCAGGCTCAGAAGAGAGTGTAATCAAACACGCCTGAAGAGAGGGAAAGAGCAAGAGAGGGATATCATCTGTAACATCCATGATATTACATGTCATTTCATTCGAGCAGGAAATGAAAGATGGCTGAGGCATACTGTAGTGCGAATTCAGGCATCGATTGCGTCGCTTTTGAGTAGTTTGTGCCTGCTTTTTAATATTAAAACAGGAAAGTGTGGTTGTGATAACTTTGTCACGCACGGTGCTTACCAGCTCGAGTGTTTGTCACTTACACATTTTGATGGAAGTACTGAAAAATAATGCTCATTCCTTGTGATTATTTCCAATGTAATGGTATAGTCCTTTCAAAAATGTGATGCATTTTGATTTTGTTAGTCATGAACACTGCAATGAAATAGCTTAATAAATATCTATTTCTATTCTAACACAAAAAACTGTCTTATTATGCACATTTTCCCATTTAAAGTGAAGTTTAATCATCCTAGATTTGTGAAATGCATCTGTGAAATGCATTATGAACTTTTTCAGAAGTTTGCCAACTATAATATGTTTATTTTGATAATGTACTTTTATTCAGTAAATAAACTATGACATTCAAATGTGTTCCTTTAAAAAATACCCCAAAGCGCGTTAAGCCCTTTTGTTAAGGCCCTTTGTAACTTACCCGAAAACATTTCAGCAACTAAGTTACTCGACGCAAATGCATGCTTAATCCAAATATGAATCTATATTTCATGAGGTAGGCTAAGGCCCTGTCCCATTTCTCCCCCCTTAAAACTTCCACTTGGTTTTGAGTGCCCTCGAAAGTAAAGTCCCCTCAACGAGGGGAAGTGGAGTTGGAAGATCTTTCCCTATGAAATGGGACACCACTATATGCAAATTATATACATGCACATAACTATCCCAGTTATGATCAGGATATAAGTATCCATAATAATATGCTAGAAATCTAATAAAGTAATCAAATGTAAAATAACACAGCATAGTTAATTATAGATAGATTAATGCTCATTAAAGCTAAAGTTATTAATTCAAGAGCTGGGAGTAATTTTCTCTTTGCCTTTAGTTGTTTTATTCACATTAAAGGTGTAATCATTAGCAGGTTTATTAGACGCTGCCACTTTAAGACCGAATGCAGATCTAATAATACACATTTTCTCCCAACTATTCCACAACTAACTCCCATTTAAGACATAAACTGTGTTAAAGTGAATCTCCAAACCGGTCATTTAGCCATATTTTTGTCTGTATTTGATCGTTTAGACGCGCACATGAAACCCAAAGTATAGTTTGCTTGTCTAAGTTAGTTGCAGTCCGTTTCCGAACGCGCGCCGCCATGGGAACAGGGTCAACGTACGTCTCCTGCGCGGATCATTGTGCATTTGTGCTTATAATAGCTCTTTTTACAATCAAACACCTCCCGCAATTTAGAATCAGCAGACACTGCATTTTACAGCAATCACTGATTGTGCTCAGTGCTGTTTGGGTTTAACGTTAGGGAGAAGTGACAGCGCGCTGTGAAGAAAAAGATGAAGCACTAGACGAACGCGGCTAGTTTTTAATAGTTTTACCTCACATCTTCTTTTTATAATCCTTGGAAGCCAAAATCGAAAATAAAATTAGATTAACTACCCAGATCAGATGTAACGTTATATTTGATGGGCAGACTCTCTCGAAGCACTCGGCAGATATCATGAACATCGTCAGATAGATAGCTTCGTGAAATATTTTCTAACATTAGTGTTCAAAACTTTACAGTCCATTGGATGTGCATCAAACTAACATATTCCAACATATTTAGAAATTTTAACATGCTTATTTGCGAAAATATAATTACAATTAAATTGTTCCTTTCCAGCGGTGTCCGCCATCTTGTTTGAAAAAAATTACCGGCTTGCTGAATCCGCAAGGTATCCTGGGTAATTTCATCTTCCACTTCGTTTTAAGCCTGCATCGGACCGCACTATGTTTTGAGGGTTGATTTTAAGGGGAGAATAGCACTCCCCCTTGCTCTTTAGAGTATTGGGACACCCTACCCTACACGAGAACGCGCAAAAACAAGGGTTAGGGCAGAAATCTA
This sequence comes from Leuciscus idus, assembly GCA_021554675.1. NCBI lineage: Eukaryota > Metazoa > Chordata > Actinopteri > Cypriniformes > Leuciscidae > Leuciscus > Leuciscus idus. The sequence continues at coordinate 28,692,839 of CM038640.1, read as the reverse complement.
GGGTAAGGGGAGGTATTGGGACAGGCCCTAAGAGTTGATTCACTCACATCACTCGGTTCTGGGTTTGACAGACAGGTATCAACCAGGGTATCAACATGTAAACTTAAGCGGGGTTTAGCGGTGGGGTGGGTTCACTTCACTCACACATAAGCAGTCACGCTCCATAGCAACAGTTGCCCCCATGACGTGACGGCGCGGCCGCCATTATGGACTGAAAACTGAGAATAAAATGCCTAATGGAGAGTCTCCAGGTATTGATGCCATCACTGTAGAACTATATAAAAAATTGGCCTGAAATTAGAATCTTGAAGCACTAAAAGAGCGTATAGATAAAGCTGAATTATCGCCATCAATGAAGCATGGTTTAATTATTCTAGTTCCAAAGTCGAACAAGGATAAATTATATTTAGACAACAACTCTTTTATAGCCTATAAAGATTTCAAATCGCTTTCTCGTGTTTTTGCAAATAGACTTTAAAAAGGCATTGGTGAAATTATCAGTGAAACACAATCAGCTTTTATCAAAGGGAGAAGTATTATACTTATTTAATTCCTCATAAGCTTTTCCAGACTTTTTCGAGGCGTTAGATTCCCTCGAACAACCTTTTCTGTTTAAGTCTTTAGTATTTTTTTGGCTTTGGTCCAATGCTTTTAGAGTAATTTCCATGTTCTATAATGCGTTTTTTAGAAGTGTTTCCCGTAACTTAGGTATTTCACAACAACTTTTTAATCTTGCAGTCGAATTAATGTCTCTATTCATAGAAAACTGAGGACAATGTAGTGATAGACATTCAAAGGACCTTTACTATAAGCCAATTTGCAGACGACACTCTCATGTTTCTTAAAAATAAAGACGTTATTAGTTATTGATCAAATTTCTATCTTTTCAAAGGCATCAGGTCTAACCCTAAAGTTTCAAAAGTGTGAATTAATGGCTATCCATAATTGTGATTTAGAAGAGGGCATATTCCAGTGAAAAACGAGGTTAAGTACATAGGGGATATGATTACCAAAGATGTTGTTCAGAGGGAATATTCCAATTTTAACCCTAAAATAAAAAGTATGAAAAAATCTTTGGTTATCTCGAGATCATATGGTCCATACTCTATGGGTTAGGGTTAGGGCTAGGCTTGAATTTGTGTTGAGATGTGGTCTTGATATTAGGGGTGTGAACCTACACTGGTCTCACGCTTCGGTTCGATTACGATTATCATGTCATCGATTCAGTTCAACTCGATATCACGATGCACTGCATCCTCAATTTTCAATTTTACTTCACATGTAAACAATTTGGTCAATAAACACAAGCAGTCAGATATATGAACTGAACATTTAATTTTACCTGCTCAAAGAAAACACTCTTCTTGAATGTATCAAACAAAACTCAAGTCTGGGCACAGAAGACAACAGGAGCATTTAGAACACACAAAAGTAAATAGTAAAAGTGAAAGCTGCCATTGATCCACGACATGAGACCGTAGCTCTGCCAAACTTGGCTAAGTTTAATCTCTTTTCCAAACACTGATACCAAAGAAATCAAAAACTTTAAACATAAACGAATGTTCATTCGTGTCAAACGCTAGAAATCAATAAATATAAGGTGTCTATAATCAATTCAATCTAAAATTAGTCTAATATTATTTCCAATATAACGGCCTTTCAAAAAACCTGACTGTTCTTCATCAATTATTGTATTTAGATTTTTTCTTAAGTCTTTTTGTAAAAATTAAAGAAAAGATATCATTATTTAACAAACTAATTGGTCTCCAATTTTCTAAGAACAATTTATCTTTGTTAGGCTTGGGTATAAGTGTAATTACCCCTTGTTTTAGTGATGCGGGCATTTCTCCCAAATCAACTTCTTCTTTAAAAACTGCAAGTATAAAGAGTGCAAGGTCATTCATATTTTTTAATAAAACTCCCCTTTCAAGCCATCATTCCCAGGAGATTTATTTTCTTTAAGACTATTTATTCAATTTGTAATTTCCTCAATATTGAATTCTTTATCACATTAATTTTTGTAGTCTGACGTAATCTTATAATACTGGTTGATAAATTACCAAGAAAACAATCTGCATCATTTAGTTGATTATTTGAACTATAGAATTTACTATAAAACTGAAAACAAGAAATATCCTTGGGATTATTATTAGTAAGTCCATTTATTATTCATTTGAAATCACCAATCTATTGTTGCCCACCTCTGAGGGGACTGAAATCGATTTAATAAAGGTAATCTGAGTACAGGAATTTGTGTTAAATTATTGAATTTATATTAATAATAATAATAATAATAAATATATATATAAAAATAATAATAATTATATATATATATATATATATATATATATATATATATATATATATATATATAATTCGGGAATAAGCGAAAACATAAACCATTGAGCCCGCTACTTTTGCCAAACAATCTGTTTCTATGGCAACCATGGCGCGTCATCGTTTTTGGTGACGTCACAGTGTTTGGGTACGTCACAGACTGCAAGACTCGTTTGCAGTCACTGAGCGATATTCCGAGCAGAAGTCAAGAATATTGCGAAAATTATATTTAAATTCGACAGTAAAAACCTACGGATACAAACTTTAGAAACACTGCAATAAGAAGCCATTCTTTACAGACGGAGACTATCAGCGTGCGGCCTACATACTCACAGTTCATAGACTCAAACTGTACAGAGTCACGCACAGTGTGTAACTTATCGCATATAGTTTGACAACTGTACGTCTTTGATTTGACAGCATTAGACACAAAACTCGCAATGTCTACCAACTTCAGAGAGGTGTGTCTGGAGGTATACGTCAACGGCGAGATCTACAGCAGTGACAGTTGCTGGGTACCAGAAGAGGAAGATGCGCAGTTGGAGTTTACCATCACCGATGCCATCTACGACCGTTTCGGTAGCTCGGCAGTGATCAGTGGTGTCCAGCTGGAGGCTGATTTACCTGAGGGCATGTCAGTCAGTTACAGCTTGTTAGAGGGCGACGCTGTGCAGGCTGACTTGGATATGATCGACTGTGGGATCGATGCTTCTCCTGAAACCCTTGAGAACAGCCCAACAGGTGAATGTTAAACATGCACAACAGGTCAACATGCACCACTGATACTTTTTCTTACATGACTCTTGTAGGTAAAAATAATATTGCAGCATCCAGCAATATAGTCATATCACAGTTAAATTTTCCAAGTTTTGATTTTAGATTGGGTGAAAATTCTGATGAATCATCTGTCCACTATAGTGGACCTCATGCATCAATGGCTATATTTCAGCTACAATTCATATTTATACTGTGAATGTTTTTTTTGAAAATGCTTAATCTGCAGTAACTTTTTTTGACTGTAAATAAATGTATTTGTATTACTAGAATGTAATTTTCATTGACATCAAAAAAGTAATGTGATTACATAAAGTATGTGACATGTAATGCATTACTTTACTTGTTGGATCAAAAAGTAAGTTGATTTCGTAATGCACATTACTTGTAACACATTACTTTACTCAAGTGGACATCTGAAAATCTCTTTGAAAAATGTGTAAAAAAATAAAATAAAATTCACATCTTGTTTTTCATGCCCTAAGAGCATTAAAAATACATGGGAAAAAAAATCCTGACTGAGGTTATCATAATTCATGCATGAAAGGGTTAAGGTTTACTGGGTTTTACACTAATAATTTGTAGTGTGGTTGGTGAAGTGTAGCTTCTAAATAAACATCATCATCTGTGCACCTTATTTCTCTCGCCGCTAATTCCTGATGGTTTCAAGAAATATCACTCCGAGTAATTACTCCCTGTCGTTTCAAAGAATAGTACAACGGCGAGCGCGTCGAGTATAAATGTAACATTAACAATGAGATTCAAACAGAAATGTCTTTGAGTGTCAGACTAATTTGTCATGTCTAATGGTTTGAGTCTTTGAGATGTTTCTAATAACTTATGTTTTTCTTTTGTTTTTCAGAAAGTACCAAAGTGTGGATGATGAAGAAAGTTAGTGGATTCTGTCAAAGGCTTTTTGGTGTTCCAGAGCCACAGTGTGTCCCAGTCATTCCTCAGCCAGCATCTGAAACGGATCTGGTCGATACCGAGCAATCAAGTGTCCCAGTTCCAAGAGTTTCTGAGCAGGATCCTCAAGTGGATCTGGTTGATCCAGAGGAGTCCAGTGTCCCAGGTCTAAACCATTCTGAGCCAGAACCAGTGTCCTCTGAAGGTCAGGCAGTTGAAGTCAGGGATGCCATCTCAGATCTGAAGAGCCCTACATTGGTGTGTGACGATCTGAGCGACTCAGCAGGGCCTTCAGGGAGCAGCAGTGGGATTGATCAAGGTGGCATGGATGCGTCTCCTGAAACCCCTGAAAAGATCAGCCCAAAAGGTGAATGTCAACAGAGCATTTGAGATGCAACATTACAATGTACACTCTGTAAAGTTTCAGGAGTGACAACCGCATTTAAATGCAGGAGCGAGTCCACTAAATTATCATCCCATGTGTGTTTGGAACATGAGTCACTCTTGCAGTGTTGCCAGATCCACTTATTATAAGCGTTTTTTTGTTTAAGCTTGGCTCATACAGCGATTGAATTTATGGCGTTATTAAAGTGAGCAGGTGCAGGTCGCAATATTTCATTTATTTAGCTTTTTTATGGGCTTGTTCACCAATTTGCTTGCAAGATCTGGCAACAAGAATGAGTCAAGGCTCATCCCACTTTCCCCTATGATTTCTTGCACCGCACATAAAGATAAGATACACGTCTGTCATCTCTCATTTCTCTCGTCGTACGTCATTAACAACTAGTTGACCGGTTCGGTTCCGTACACACTGTGTAGAATTTTTGTAAATGCAGTTGTCACTCTGGCAAATTACATAACTGTGTGTGTACAGAACAGATGAGATGCAAACAGAAATGTCTTTCAAGTTGGACTAATTATTCATTTTTAATCTTTGGTTTTTAACAACTGTACATCTTTGATTTGACAGCATTAGACACAAAACTCGCAATGTCTACCAACTCCAGAGAGGTGTGTCTGGAGGTATACGTCAACGGCGAGATCTACAGCAGTGACAGTTGCTGGGTACCAGAAGAGGAAGATGCGCAGTTGGAGTTTACCATCACCGATGCCATCTACGACCGTTTCGGTAGCTCGGCAGTGATCAGTGGTGTCCAGCTGGAGGCTGATTTACCTGAGGACATGTCAGTCAGTTACAGCTTGTTAGAGGGCGACGCTGTGCAGGCTGACTTGGATATGAACGACTCAACCTCAGCGTGTGTAGAGAGAGATGTGCAGCTGGAGAATGAAGTTAAAAGTGTAATCTCAGTGTTGGTGTCACCAACAGAAGTGGCAGGGAGCAGCAGTGGGATCGATGCTTCTCCTGAAACCCCTGAGAACAGCCCAACAGGTGAATGTTAAACATGCACAACAGGTCAACATGCACCACTGATACAGAACTATATTCAGGGCAGGGGCGCGGGAAGTATGGGGGAGCTTTTCATAGGATTGTAAACGCAACAGGAAACATTTTTTAATTTACATTTATTCAGTTTTAGCAATTAGTAATTTATTTGTAATAAACACTTTAAGTGGGCTGTAAAAAAAAAAGTTTTCTGCGTGGCTCTGGTTCCGAAGATGCACGACTTCGAGGGGAATCTGGCCGAGCGTGTCTCATCACACCATCACCCAGTTTGCGAATGTCGAAATTAGTTGATCACATTTACAAAATGAGCCTACAATAGAATAATAAGCCTTTTTTTAATGAACATAAAGGTCCAAGTTCATTAAAAATGTTCACGAAGCTAAATGTTCAGTGAAATTAGAAAATATTTAAGAGATCGTTAATTTAGTTGTATGCATGTTCTCATATCCATTTATTGTGTTCTAATGTCAAGTAATAATCTTAAGGTTTACTGGGTTTTACACTAATAATTTGTAGTGTGGTTGGTGAAGTGTAGCTTCTAAATAAACATCATCATCTGTGAACCTTATTTCTCTCGCCGCTGATTCCTGATGGTTTCAAGAAATATTACTCCGAGTAATTACTCCCTGTCGTTTCAAAGAATAGTACAACAGCGAGCGCGTCGAGTATAAATGTAACATTAACAATGAGATGCAAACAGAAATGTCTTTCAAGTTGGACTAATTATTCATTTTTAATCTTTGGTTTTTAACAACTATTCATCTTTGATTTGACAGCATTAGACACAAACCTCGCAATGTCTACCAACTTCAGAGAGGTGTGTCTGGAGGTATACGTCAACGGCGAGATCTACAGCAGTGACAGTTGCTGGGTACCAGAAGAGGAAGATGCGCAGTTGGAGTTTACCATCACCGATGCCATCTACGACCGTTTCGGTAGCTCGGCAGTGATCAGTGGTGTCCAGCTGGAGGCTGATTTACCTGAGGGCATGTCAGTCAGTTACAGCTTGTTAGACGGCGACGCTGTGCAGGCTGACTTGGATGTGAACGACTCAACCTCAGCGTGTGTAGAGAGAGATGAGCAGCTGGAGAATGAAGTTAAACGTGTCTTCTCAGTGTTGGTGTCACCAACAGAAGTGGCAGGGAGCAGCAGTGGGATCGACGAACCTGAATCATGTGTTCCAGGTCCAAGCGTTCCTGAGCTGGAACCGGAATTGGATTTGGTTGGTTCAGATGAATCATGTGTTCCAGGTCCAAGCGTTCCTGAGCTGGAACCGGAATTGGATTTGGTTGGTTCAGATGAATCGTGTGTTCCAGGTCCAAGCGTTCCTGAGCTGGAACCGGAATTGGATTTGGTTGGTTCAGATGAATTGTGTGTTCCAGGTCCAAGCGTTCCTGAGCTGGAACCGGAATTGGATTTGGTTGGTTCAGATGAATCATGTGTTCCAGGTCCAAGCGTTCCTGAGCTGGAACCGGAATTGGATTTGGTTGGTTCAGATGAATCGTGTGTTCCAGGTCCAAGCGTTCCTGAGCTGGAACCGGAATTGGATTTGGTTGGTTCAGATGAATTGTGTGTTCCAGGTCCAAGCGTTCCTGAGCTGGAACCGGAATTGGATTTGGTTGGTTCAGATGAATCATGTGTTCCAGGTCCAAGCGTTCCTGAGCTGGAACCGGAATTGGATTTGGTTGGTTCAGATGAATCGTGTGTTCCAGGTCCAAACGTTCCTGAGCTGGAACCGGAATTGGATTTGGTTGATTCAGATGAATCATGTGTTCCAGGTCCAAGCGTTCCTGAGCTGGAACCGGAATTGGATTTGGTTGGTTCAGATGAATCGTGTGTTCCAGGTCCAAGCGTTCCTTATGCATGCACTTCCGAGCAGGAGCTAGTTCAAAAAGAAACCTGTTTCCCACCTGTCACTGCGGTCTGGGACAACATCTTCATTGGAAATGAGTAAGTCTACAACACGTTTTGACTAATATAAACCATGTGATTAATAATGTAATGCAGGAGTAGGAACAGGAATCAAACACAATTATATTTCTACATTGTAAATCCTAAGCAGTGAAAGACTAATCTTGGCTGTTGTGTTCTTGTGCAGAGAGATAGCAAGGGACCGAATGAAAATGAAGGAGCTGGGTATTACTCACATCCTCAACGCTGCAGCTGTGAAGAAGCTGAGGTTCCCATGGGAGAAAGACCCGAGTGAAACCGTTAATACAGGGGCGAGTTACTACAGAGGCATGAACATCACTTATTGTGGCTTGCCTACAACGCACAGTTCCAAAATCAGCAAATACTTTGTGTCAGCTGCCAAATTCATCCACAAGGCCAAGAAAAACCCAAAAAGTAAGATCTTTTACCAAGTGTTCTGGAGTGACAAACAGTTTGAGACTTGTTCTGACTGTCTTTCTGTTTTTATTTCCACAGATAAGGTGTTCATTCACTGCACTGAGGGTGTCAGCTACGCCCCTACTCTTTTTCTGGCATACCTCATGATCCACCATTACATGACATTGGAGGATGCCATTGATCATCTCATAGAGGTAAGATATATCAAGCCCGACATAGACTTCCTGAAGCAGTTGGAAATCCTCAATGAGGAACTTGTGCACAAAAACAACAGCTGGAAATAATAATAAAAAACAGCTGGAAAAAAAGTGCTGCAGAGCACCGATTAAAAAGTATGCACTGTTTAAGAAAAGATGCAAAGTTTTCACGCACAGACATCACAAATATTAAAAAAGTGATGAAGTAAGTGCGATAACTTTTTAAGTGCAAATCAGATCAGATTTTTAAAAAGTGCAATAACTGCACCGGCTCGAGTGTCCATCGTGGCAGACTCTGCTCTGTTTTTTTACTGTGCACTTTTTAAAAAGAAATATGGGGTTCCATTTGTGCCTAAAATGAGTCGACTGCTTTGTACAATACATTTGTCCTTGACAACAGTCATTGCCTAGTTGTTCAGAAAGATTAGTATATATGTTGATATGTATGTTCTCTGTTTATGTCATCTTGCTCTGTCGTCTGGTTTCGTCATCTATCTAGATGTCGTCTTGTTCTGTCATCTTAACTGTCGTCTCTTTCTGTCATTTGGTTCTGTCGTCTCTTTCTGTCATCTGGTTCTGTCATCTTAACTGAACTGTCGTCTTGTTCTGTCATCTCTTTCTGTCATTTGGTACTATCGTCTCTTTCTGTCATTTGGTTCTGTCGTCTTAACTGTCGTCTCTTTCTGTCATCTGGTTCTGTCGTCTCTTTCTGTCGTCTGGTTCTGTCGTCTCTTTCTGTCATTTGGTTCTGTCGTCTCTTTCTGTCATTTGGTTCTGTCGTCTCAACTTTCGTCTCTTTCTTTCATTTGTTTCCGTCGTCTTAACTGTCGTCTCTTTCTTTCATTTGGTTCTATCGTCTTGTTCTGTCGTTTGGTTCTGTCGTCTCTTTCTGTCATTTTTTGGTTCTGTCGTCTCTTTCTGTCATATTTTGGTTCTGTCGTCTTAACTGTCATCTCTTTCTTTCATTTGGTTCTATCGTCTTGTTCTGTCGTTTGGTTCTGTCGTCTCTTTCTGTCATTTTTTGGTTCTGTCGTCTCTTTCTGTCATATTTTGGTTCTGTCGTCTTAACTGTCGTCTCTTTCTTTCATTTGGTTCTATCGTCTTGTTCTGTCGTTTGGTTCTGTCATCTCTTTCTGTCATTTTTTGGTTCTGTCGTCTCTTTCTGTCATTTGGTTCTGTCGTCTTAACTGTCGTCTCTTTCTTTCATTTGGTTCTATCGTCTTGTTCTGTCGTTTGGTTCTGTCGTCTCTTTCTGTCATTTTTTGGTTCTGTCGTCTCTTTCTGTCATATTTTGGTTGTCGTCTTAACTGTCATCTCTTTCTGTCATTTGGTTTTGTCGTCTCTTTCTGTCATTTTTTGGTTCTGTCGTCTTAACTGTCATCTCTTTCTGTCATTTGGTTCTGTCGTCTCTTTCTTTCATTTGGTTCTGTCGTCTCTTTCTGTCATATTTTGGTTCTGTCATCTTAACTGTCGTCTCTTTCTGTCATTTGGTTCTGTCGTCTCTTTCTGTCATTTTTTGGTTCTGTCGTCTCTTTCTGTCATATTTTGGTTCTGTCGTCTTAACTGTCGTCTCTTTCTGTCATTTGGTTTTGTCGTCTCTTTCTGTCATTTTTTGGTTCTGTCGTCTTAACTGTCATCTCTTTCTGTCATTTGGTTCTGTCGTCTCTTTCTTTCATTTGGTTCTGTCGTCTCTTTCTGTCATATTTTGGTTCTGTCATCTTAACTGTCGTCTCTTTCTGTCATTTGGTTCTGTCATCTCTTTCTGTCATTTGGTTCTGTCATCTTAACTGTCGTCTCTTTCTGTCATTTGGTTCTGTCGTCTCTTTCTGTCGTTTGGTTCTGTCGTCTCTTTCTGTCGTTTGGTTCTGTCGTCTCTTTCTGTCATTTGGTTCTGTCGTCTCTTTCTGTCGTCTCTTTCTGTCGTTTGGTTCTGTCGTCTCTTTCTGTCATTTGGTTCTGTCGTCTCTTTCTTTCATTTGGTTCTGTCGTCTTGTTCTGTCGTTTGGTTTTGTCGTCTCTTTCTGTCATTTTTTGGTTCTGTCGTCTCTTTCTGTCTTCTCTTTCTGTCGTTTGGTTCTGTCATCTCTTTCTGTCATTTGGTTCTGTCGTCTCTTTCTCTCATTTGGTTCTGTCGTCTTGTTCTGTCGTTTGGTTTTGTCGTCTCTTTCTGTCATTTTTTGGTTCTGTCGTCTCTTTCTGTCATCTCTTTCTGTCATTTGGTTCTGTCGTCTCTTTCTCTCATTTGGTTCTGTCGTCTTGTTCTGTCGTTTGGTTTTGTCGTCTCTTTCTGTCATTTTTTGGTTCTGTCGTCTCTTTCTGTCATTTTTTGGTTCTGTCGTCTTAACTGTCGTCTCTTTCTGTCCTTTGGTTCTATCGTCTGGTTCTGTTATCTTAACTGTCGTCTCTTTCTGTCCTTTGGTTCTGTCGTCTCTTTCTGTCATTTGGTTCTGTCGTCTTAACTGTCGTCTCTTTCTTTCATTTGGTTCTGTCGTCTTGGTCTGTCGTTTGGTTCTGTCGTCTCTTTCTGTCATATTTTGGTTCTGTCGTCTTAACTGTCATCTCTTTCTGTCATTTGGTTCTGTCGTCTCTTTCTGTCATTTTTTGGTTCTGTCGTCTTAACTGTCATCTCTTTCTGCTCTTTCTGTCATTTTTTGGTTCTGTCGTCTTAACTGTCATCTCTTTCTGTCATTTGGTTCTGTCGTCTCTTTCTGTCATTTGGTTCTGTCGTCTCTTTCTGTCATTTTTTGGTTCTGTCGTCTTAACTGTCGTCTCTCTGTCGTCTCTCTGTCATTTGGTTCTGTCATCTTGTTCTGTCGTTTGGTTCTGTCGTCTTGTTCTGTCATTTGGTTCTGTGGTCTCTTTCTGTAATTTTTTGGTTCTGTGGTCTCTTTCTGTAATTTTTTGGTTCTGTGGTCTTAACTGTCGTATTGTTCTGTCATCTCTTTCTGTCGTCTTTACTTGATCTTCGTCAGTTGAGTAAAGTTGGCAATTAATTCACTGATTCGAACTTCCCGGATTAATAACTCGTGAGCTAAACGTTGTTACTACACAGATAACACCTCTTTTTAATCATAATACAAAATACATTGAGCTCTATGCGCAGAGTAATATCTTTCATAATCAAAATAATCAAAATTAGGCAAAAATATATTTAACCAAAATAAGTGTTGTTGTACAACCAACAGGACAGCAGTGATGTGTGAACTGAATTTGGCAACAATGCAATGTATTAGAGTTAAGTTATTGAATATTTTGTTAGGGGGGATTGGGGGGATGTAAAAAAAAAATAATTCATCACAATAAGTGTATTGTGATTGTCAAAACATTTTAGTAACTAAACTGAATTTTATTAGGTTTAGTGACAACATGTTACAATGTTTACAAGGTACAATTTCTGGTAAGCTACGCTTTTTTATTATTTCAATTAAATTAAATTATTGTGATTTGATTTAATATTGACTCATTTGGATAAATATTAGGTAGGCTACACAAGATAGGCATTAATTTTTCTCAAGAAAAAAACAACTCACCTAATGCTGTAAACATACAGAGAGCCCTATCAGCTGGCAGTATTATTTAAGGTTAAAAATAACTCAAATTAAATATAATGTGTTTTTTTTATTATAATAACAACTTTATTTAATGATATAAGTAAAAATATAATAAATATGTAATATAGTATTAGTACACATATTTAGCTAAATACTCTCTATAGCTCTTTTTTTCTAGCCAACTAACGTGCTATAGCCTATATTATGGTTATGTGACATAATTGTTCTCCAGCTGGTTTATTGACCCCTTTGTTTGATTGATTGGATGATATTATGTATGAGGAATATACATTTCGGTAAGTTGTACTGTATCTTTCAACAGTGTTCATTCGTGTTTATTTACTATTAGCTAGAGATGATCGGTTCCGCACATTTACAAGCGGCAAAACGGTATTTATTGTTTGAATTTCGTAATAAAAGTGACAGAATCTGAGAGCTGAGATTTTTTTAATATCATAAGTAACCTGCTCTGTCTAGTCTGTCGGTCTCCGTGTCCTCTTTGCTTCGCGATTTTTCTGTGCGTGAGAAAATGGATGTGTGGCGTGAGAGCGTGTGAAAAGTCTAAATTGCGTGTGTCTCACGGTGAATGCGTGAGAGTTGGCAGCTCTGCGTTTTTGTAGTAACGCTTTTTGGGTTTTGCACTTTGCAGACGGTCCCTTCGGATCTGTCTCTCAGCCTGTGCATAGAGATCAATTTATTTTGTCCACTGCGAAGGAAAGCTTGTTTCAAGGAAAATTAGGTTGTAGCTGCTTGTCTTCGTTACTACGATTAAAAAGAGGTGTTATTTGTAGTAACAATGTAGTAACAATGTAGTAACAATGTTTAGCTCACGAGTTATTAATCAGGGAAGTTCGAATCTGTGAATTATTGCCAACTTTACTCAACTGACGAAGTTTAAGTAAAGACAACAGAAAGAGATGCCAGAACAATACGACAGTTCAGTTAAGACGACAGAACCAGACGACAGAACCAGACGACAGAACAAGACGACAGTTCAGTTAAGATGACAGAACCAGATGACAGAAAGAGACGACAGAACCAAATGACAGAAAGAGACGACAGTTAAGACGACAGAACAAGACGACATCTAGATAGATGACGGAACCAGACGACAGAGCAAGATGACATTAACGGAGAACATGCATATCAACATATACTAATCTTTCTGAACAACTAGGCAATGACTGTTGTCAAGGAGAAATGTATTGTACAAAGCACATGTCACGATCGGTTCAAAAAACAAAACTGAGGACTCATTTGCAGAAAGATAGGATTTTAATAAAGGAAAAGGCAAAAATACAAGAACAAAACAAAACTCCCACGCGGGGGGAAAACACTAGAATATATTAACAAACTTAAACACTGGAAACAAAACACAAGAACATTAGACAACGTAACAGCACAGTACAACAGACACAAGGAGACTAAATAGGGAGGCAAACAAAAGAAGGTAACGATGACAACAGGTGGAATTAATTAAACCAATAACAAGATAACAAGGGCGGGGCTAACAATGAACACGAGCACATGGCTCAACATAACAAACACCCAAGTGCAAAACAAGACAGGACAAACTTGTGACATAACCCCCTCCTTAAGGAGCGGCTACCAGACGCTCCACTAGGACAGGAGGGACAGACCAGGGCAGGACGGGAGGGACAGACCAGGGCGGGACGGGAGGGACAGACCAGGGCGGGACGGGAGGGACAGACCAGGGCGGGACGGGAGGGACAGACCAGGGCGGGACGGGAGGGACAGACCAGGGCGGGACGGGAGGGACAGACCAGGGCGGGACGGGGGGGAACAGACCAGACTGCCCATCAGGCGGCCAGGGTGAAGACTTTCCCTCGGGCGGCCAGGGCGGAGACTTTCCCTCGGCCGGCCAGGGCGGAGACTTTCCCTCGGGCGGCCAGGGCGGAGACTTTCCCTCGGGCGGCCAGGGCGGAGACTTTCCCTCGGGCGGCCAGGGCGGAGCAGATTGTCCATCGGGCGGCCAGGGCGGAGCAGATTGTCCATCGGGCGGCCAGGGCGGAGACCTTCCCTCGGGCGGCCAGGGCGGAGCAGATTGTCCATCGGGCGGCCAGGGCGGAGACCTTCCCTCGGGCGGCCAGGGCGGAGACCTTCCCTCTGGCGGCCAGGGCGGAGCAGATTGTCCATCGGGCGGCCAGGGCGGAGACTTTCCCTCGGGCGGCCACGGCGGTGAAGACCCCTCGGGCGGCCACGGCGCAGGAACTGGCACCAACGGCTCAGGCACTGGAACTGGCACCACCGGAACTGGCACTGGAACTGGCACCAACGGCTCAGGCACTGGAACTGGCACCACCGGAACTGGCACCACCGACTCAGGTTCAGGAACAAACACAGACATAGGCTCCGGCTCCGGCTCTGGAACAGACACTGGCTCCGGCTCCGGCTCTGGAACAGACACTGGCTCCGGCTCCGGCTCTGGAACAGACACTGGCTCCGGCTCCGGCTCTGGAACAGACACTGGCTCCGGCTCCGGCTCTGGAACAGACACTGGCTCCGGCTCTGGAACAGACACTGGCTCCGGCTCTGGAACAGACACCACCGGCTCAGGAACAGACACCACCGGATCAGGCATAAGAACTGGCTCCGGTTCAGGAACAAACACTAAAGGTTTGAAAGGCGTCTCCAGGATCCGAGCTAAACGCTCTAAATAGCCGGTCAGTGCCCCCCCGGCCATGAGAATGGGAATTTCCCGATCTGTCTCCAACTGGGCAGACGTGGCTAGAACCATCTCTGGCTGGGCAGATGTAATCTGAACAGTCTCAGACTGGACAGACGGGACATGAACAGTCTCTGGCTGGGCAGACGTGACGTGAACCGTCTCTGACTGAGCAGGTGTGACGTGAACAGTCTCTGACTGGGCAGGCATGACGTGAACAGTCTCTGGCTGGGCAGACGTGACATGAACAGTCTCTGACTGGGCAGATGCGACATGAACAGTCTCTGGCTGGGCAGGCGTGACATGAACAGTTTCTGACTGGGCAGACGCGACATGAACCATCTCTGGCTGGGCAGGCGTGATATGAACCTTCCCGGGAACCTCCAGGATATTAAACAGCGTTGAAAAATAATTCAACAATGTTTCAGCAGACGTCCTGTCAGGGGACACAGACTCGGCAGGCATAACATGAACAGTCTTTGGCTGGGCAGACGTGACGTGAACCGTCTCTAGCTGGGCAGACGTGACATGAACGATCTCTGGCTGGGCAGGCGTGACGTGAACCGTCTCTGACTGGGCAGATGTGACGTGAACCGTCTCTGGCTGGGCAGACGTGACATGAACAGTCTCCGGCTGGGCAGGCGTGACAGTCTTTCTTCTCCTTCTGCGTCTCGGAGTCCCCAAACTCTGGACCACTGGTACTGGAATCACTGGCGCTGGAGTCACCGGCGTTGGAATCATGGGAACATGTGAAGAAAAACGCTCGGGGCTGAACCTTGCCGGTCCTTGGTCAGGAAATGACCAAACTGGAGAATGCTGTCGGTGCCCACCTGTCGTATCTCCTCCCCTGCGTCCTCCACGAATTCCTCTAAATATGACCAGCCGAGTCCCTCTAAAAGATTCTCTGTCCCATGTTGTGGGTAAGGGTCTGCGAGAATCCATTCTGCTGAGTCCTCAAAAAATGGCTGTTACGTTCTGTCACGATCGGTTCAAAAAACAAAACTGAGGACTCATTTGCAGAAAGATAGGATTTTAATAAAGGAAAAGGCAAAAATACAAGAACAAAACAAAACTCCCACGCGGGGGGAAAACACTAGAATATATTAACAAACTTAAACACTGGAAACAAAACACAAGAACATTAGACAACGTAACAGCACAGTACAACAGACACAAGGAGACTAAATAGGGAGGCAAACAAAAGAAGGTAACGATGACAACAGGTGGAATTAATTAAACCAATAACAAGATAACAAGGGCGGGGCTAACAATGAACACGAGCACATGGCTCAATATAACAAACACCCAAGTGCAAAACAAGACAGGACAAACTTGTGACAGCACAAAGTAGTCGACTCATTTTTTTGGCACAAATGGAACCCCATAAAAAACAGCACAGATAAAAGAACAATCATGAGCAAAATAAGAACAATCATTCAATAATTTAAATTAAACCTTAAACCATCAATTTTAATAAAATATTACAATAGATGTTGTGTGTTGTCACTGTTCCTTATTTCATCATTCCTTAATCTGCTTGTGGTGTGTGTTTGATATGATACCTGTCTTCACACTAATGTCTTTTTCTAAGAACAAATACCAAACTCTCAGTGTTAAAATAAAATATAAACTATAAATACAGTATATTGTTAAAAAAAATCATGATAAAGGCAAATGAAGAGGAAAAGTGAGAAAATTCGTCAGTTGGTGACATCTGGTTTTAATGGCAGCAGTTTCCTGGGGGTTTTCCAGAAAGCAAGGTTAACTTACCGTAACATAATACCCTGAACTATCAGTTGATAAGGAGGGTTACTGGATTACGGTGGTTCTTGAATCAAATTAATGTAATTACATCTTGATTGTAATTTTTGCATCAAAGCAAATTTAAAAGTGCTGGCTAATGCTAATTGTAAATTCTCTAAGATTATTATTCACGTCGGCGCTAATGATGTTCGACTCCGTCAGTCGGAGATCACCAAAATTAACGTTAAAGAGGTGTGTGAACTCGCAAGTACAATATCAGGCACTGTAATTTGCTCTGGCCCCCTTCCTGTTCACAGGAGTGATGAGATACTTAGTAGATTGTCCTCACTCAATGGCTGGCTGTCTAAGTGGTGTCTGCAAAATAATATAGAATTCATAGACAATTGGAAAAGTTTTTAGGGCAGACCTGACCTGTAAAAGAGATGGTATTCATCCCTCCTGGGATGGTGCTGCTCTTCTCTCTAGTAATATGGCACATGGTCTTAGAGCTCAAACATGAATTGGGGCTCAGGCCAGAAAGCAGACAGACTGGCTAATAGGGGTGTAACAATACATAAACGTCTAACGATACGATGCATCGATACCACACATAAAATATCGATATACGGTAGGCTACCTTTATTTTGACACACTCCACATCCTCACGTAACTTTTCTCCGCTGAAATAGACGCCTGACAAGATTGACTGAACCCTTTGTCACAAAAGCCGGTATTTTCCACTGTCGAGGCATCGCGAGTTCATGTTTTACAGCAGAAACGACAAGCCCCGAAAAGTCTGTTTTAGCGAATCACTGCGCAGTATTCAGCTCACTTTGAAAAGACGCGCTAGCTGAGAGGCTGCATAATAAAAATAAAAGCTGAAACTTTTTCACGGAATCTTGCTAAAACCACGTTAGTGGTGAGGGAAAAGCTCTCTATATTGCGTGTACGTTAATCACAACAACAAAGTTTGACAGGCGTCTATGTCAGCTGAGAAGATTAACGTTACAAAGATTAACCAAGTGTCTTATGTATCATAGCAATTACTTGGCTTTGTTTAACTCTGAAACATGAAATGTGGATTTATCTGCTTTTGCCAAAAAAAAAAAAAAAAAAAAAATATATATATATATATATATATATATATATATATATATAAAATACTTTCAATGAACTTTAATGTTATAAGTTACCTGTATTTTTTGTTGTTGTTATTATTACTTAATCAAAACAACCCAGCTGCAGTTTGATTGATATTCAAATGCACAATATATAAAAAAACATGATATATGAAAATGAACAAGAACGGAGTTATCTGTTTTTGCAAATGAACCCCTTCTGTTATAGAGTTCATTTGCAAAAACAGATAACTCTGTTCTTGTTCATTTTCATATATCATGTTTTTTTTTTAAACTTGTAACAAACAACTTGTAAATGTCCCAATTGGGAGAGGGTGTGCAATTTTCAAAGAGTTTAATTAAACTTTCATGTAATATATTTTTGCATGTATTAGTGTGTGTTAATAAACGTAACTGGTTGTGTACACTTGGCACATAATATCTAAATATCGATTAATCGATCGATATAGCCCTGAATCGAATCGAATCGTAATCGTATTGTAGAATTTTTTGAGGTATCGGCAAATATCGTATCGCTGGCTGAGAGAATCGATATCGTATCGTATCGTGATGAACTGTCCGATTTACACCCCTACTGGCTAAGGCCCCGATCACACCTGAAGCGTTTTTTGCTGTGAGAGGCGCCTTTTTTCAATTGGTTTCCTATGGCAGTGAGCATTGTGCGCGCTGTTTATGTGCCCCAGGCGCCTCGCGTTTTTGCAGTTGAAAAAAAAGCAACTCCGAGCGGAAAAAGCGCCCGACGTCATCGCGTTTTTTTCCACTGTCCAATCGAATGAATGGAGAGGCGGGCCTTCCGTTTTAGTGATAAAAGCTACAGTTGCTTGAACGCCCGGAGAGTGCGATGATGTAGGATAAACTTGTGGTGCTCTCGTGGGTTACCAGGAGCTTAACGTCTTCACAAACCGTAATTACCACAATGTTAACAGAAAGTAAATAAAGTTAATAAAAGGCTGATTTGACGTTTACTTGACTGACAGGACAGCTGTTTCAGTGGTTGCCTAGCAACATAAAAACGCAGCACACTGCTCGTTCTGTGTGATCGGGGCAGTGCTGTGCGCCTCGCGTTTTCGAACCTGAAAAACGCGTTAGGTGTGATCGGGGCCTAAACCGACCATCTGCCAGCCGTCTCACGTCACCAAGGTCAGATAAATCCCATCACATAGAGCCTCTTTCACCTAGATACCATCATATAGAGACTGTTTCTGTTCCCCGAATTAGGAAATACAAAAAACTTCCAAACCCATCTAAGGGTAAAAATGTAATTGATGTTCAATAAATAAAAAACAGATATAATACAAATGAGCAAAATGATAAAACTTGGGTTGCTGAATATTCGATTCCTTACTCCAAAAGCACTTTTTGTTAATGATATGATTACAGACTATAATCTAGATGTGCTGTGTTTGACAGAAACCTGGCTAAAACCAAACGATTACATTACTTTAAATGAGTCCACCCCACAAGATTACGGTTATAAACATGAACCTCGTCTGAAAGGCAAAGGGGGAGGTGTTGCTGTAATTTATAGTAATATTTTCAGAATTAATAAGAAGTCTAGTTTCAAATATAATTCTTTTGAAGTGTTGATGCTTAATGTAACAATATATAGTGTAAATGATAAATCACGTTTGAGATTTGTGCTGGCTACTGTATACAGGCCACCAGGGCACCATACAGACTTTATCAAAGAATTTGCTGATTTTCTATCAGAGTTAGTACTGGCTGCAGATAAAGTCCTAATTGTTGTTGATTTTAATATGTAGATAATGAAAAAGATGCATTGGGATTGGCATCAGTGATGCGCGGGTCAATGTATAAACAACCCGGACCCGACCGACGTTTTCAACTAACCCGCCCGCAACTCGGACCGCAAAAAAAAAGAAAGAAAATATTGTACCCGACCCGCTTCCTGACCCGCATTTTTTAAAAGTAGGCTAGTAAATGCATAGCAAGAAATACACATGACAAAGCCAGCACTTTGGTCATTATCTTTCATTATTTCGGCAACTTTGCTCTTTCTGTTTGTGTATTTGCGGAGCTTCCACTCCCCAGTCTTCACCTTTTCTCTTGCCGCCTCCATCTCTACCTGCAGACTGAGCTCGTGCGTCATCTTCGCGCCAGTTATTCAGCCAATAAAGTGTAGGCCTATGTATTTCATAGAAAATTGCATGTGAGCGGAGTGGAGCGGGAGCAAGCGGGCGGATCTTGGACAGAACGCAGAGCGGCATTTTTAAAAGGATGGAGCGTCGCCCTATTTCCCGCTCCAATTCCGCTCCGCGCACACCAAGATTCTGAAGCATGCTCAGTCAAGCCTGACTCAGTCTACTGTTGATGACTGCAAGATGGATTCTATTTTCAGTCAAAACTCGGCTCAATAATGGAGTTCAAAAAGTAGGCTACTTCAAAAAGGAAAATAAGAAGTCATACAGGTGTAAAACTAACTATTATGTGGTAGAAGAAAACGACATCGTTTCAGTCAGTAGGCCTAAAGATTAATTTTGGAATCTAAAAAGACACATCTCTCGAAAACATGCAGTGTGATATGTGAACACGCTGGGAAGAAAGCAAAAGGTTAGCAAATTGAATACGGTAACTTAAAGTGTAGCCTAAATTAAATACAGCGTAAAATGCAAACAATTGATACAAGCCCATTTAAATTTTAATCCTGCGCGCTGCGCACAAGTTCAGTTATAAGAATGTTGTCCTAATAGTTAATTTAGCCTAGGCCTACTTTTAAAACGTTTATGTATATTTATTTTATATTTTTGTTTATATAAATTTTATTTATATTATTAGGCCCATTTATTCGTTTTATTTTACAGCAGTTTGTGTGTACAATGGATATAAGCCCATTTAAATTTTAATGTGCGCGTTGCACAAAAGTTAACTTATCAAAATTTTGGCCTAATAGTAAATTTACTTTTAAAATTTTTATGTAGGCTATATTTTTGTTTATATAATTGTTATTCATATTATTAGGCCCATTTATTCGTTTAATTTTACAGGACTTTGTGTAGGCTATATTCCTTCTTACATAGGCCTAATTTGTCATTTGAAATAAAACATTTCTATTTGAAAAATGTTGTTGTTGCTCATTAGTTCTTTAGGAGGTAAGGCTGTGGTCTAAGCTACAGTGATATAGGCTACATGTAGATTTTTTTTCCCCTTTTTGGAGCGAGCGGGGGGCGATTTGAGTGGAGCGCGGATCAAACTGCGTTGAGCGCTGATCGAGCGATAATGAGCGGAGCGGCCTGATGTAGCTTTGAGCGGGGGAGCGGAGGGGTGGACAGTTCCGTGAGCGATGAGCGAAGATTCTCACCGCTCCACTCCGCTAATGCTCTCTATACTACTATATAAATTACAAAGGTTTAATTGGCATCTTTATTTCAAACGACCCGACCGACCGCGACCCGAATATCATTAAAAATATTTTTGGATGACTCGTAACCGCGGGTAACCGCGGGTGACCGCAGGCACCCGCTCATTTCGGATCAACCCGCGCATCACTGATTGGCATTCAAAGACATTCTTAACTCTATTGGCGTTAGACAACATGTATCAGGACTTACTTATTGTCGTAATCTTACTCTAGATCTAATATTATCACACGGAATCAATGTTGATACCGTTGAAATTCTGCTGCAGAGCGATGACATCTCAGATCATTATCTAGTCTCGTGTAAACTTCATTTAGCCAAGGCTGCAAAGCCGACTCCGTGTTACAACGACTGAGACAAATCAGACACAAGTATTTGTTATGGTTAACAAATAATATTTAAAACTCACTCTGGGATCTGTGGTCCCATACCCCCAACAAGGACAAGAAGGTCTTAGTTACCATGACCACGATCAGATAAGTTGGTTTTATTGCTGTTAAGAATGTGGTCACATGCTCAAGACAGAGATGATGGGGAAGACAGAAACAATCTTTAATACAGACTTTGCTGCATTAATCATAAACGAACTGATCTATAAATGAGCATGCATCCCAGAACATTTTGTGAATGATTTACTGTCTTGTGTAATGTCTTTTAATACTATTATTTTGTTGATGCTGTGTATTTAACAATAGAATCAATGGTCACCTATACCATGTTTGGTCTCTATAAATTGGTACTTTGAAGATCGAAATGATTGTGTATTTGATATGTTGATAGCTGTGCAACATATTAGTATTACAAGAATCTTTCATAGTTTCTTCATCAGCAACCAATCCAGCTGCAAATCCAAAGGATCACTCTTAAAACAAAGAGTCATAAATCCACCCCACAGAGGAAACTCCCGCTTAGAAATTCCCCCTTTCTTATTGGTTGAGCCAACCCTGCAAGGTGGGACCTTTGTCAAGCTTTAAAGGGCCTCTTCGCTAGCCCTTCCCTCTCTTGGCCTTCTCGGTACGTTCAGGGTGCCGTGCTGTCCTGCGTGGCCTCAGCAAGGCCCCAGGGCAGCAGGCCTCGACTCACAACCAGCCATGTGCTCATTCAGGAGAGAGAGGACTCTCTCAACCACAGCAGAATCAAGGACAACCTCTGGAGTTTGGACAACAGAAGTCCAACCCAACTCCCATCATTTGCCCTGCGTGCTCTCTCCGGCCCAGGGCCGGCAGGCCACAATCTGCACTCCAGCCATGAGAACAGAGTCAAACTAACCCTGCAAGTTCATCATATCATCTTCATCCAATGGAGAAGAAAACAATAGCAACTTTAACATTTGACACTCACCGAACCATCAACATCCTTTTCAACAACTTCAAGAATTGTGTCCACTGCACAGAGCATGCAAGTATCAATTTAATGAGATGCTCTGAAAATGATAAGCTGATGGTTCTTTTCATAGTTAAATGGATCTTTTCCATAGTTCCATTTCCTGCTTCCGGTTCCATTCTATCACTCACCATTTTTCCTATGCATGTGTTTAGATTAGTTATGTTTGTGATTTAGTTAATAAAACTTGTGCACAATACGTATTTGGTTCTGATTCTCTGCTTGCAACAAAGTTTACTTTTTACGATTTAGATTTTGACTACAGGCTCTTAGTAGTACTGTACAGTAAGAAAAGACATTTCCCTTCCCCGGAATTGAATATTTCTTAGAATTTATAAACAATTAACGCTGAGTGTTCACAAGACGAACAGGTGGGTTGATTGTAATATTAATTTTACTACATTAAGTTAATTATATTAACTGATCCAAATATTCATAATCAATTATAACCAGTTATTACTGATTATTAATATTTCATAGAGCTAATTCGTTACACAAATATGTTAGACCTATCACTTCTGCCACTAAAGATTGCTTTATTAATAATCTTCCTGATCAGTTTCATCATCTCAGCATCCCAGATAGCTTAGAAGAACTCGATATTGCGACAGACAGAAACTTTTCACTCTGTCAGTTCAAAGCTAGACTAAAAACACATCTCTTTGACCTAGCATACACATAACACATTATAGACTTCTAGAATTCAGTGTTAGGCTGATTAGGTCAGCCGGAATTGGGAACACTTCCCATAAATCCTGATGTACTCGTTACATCATAAGAAGAATGGCGTCTACGCTAATATTAGTCTCTCTGTTTATCCCGAGGTTAACCGCAGTCCGCCGGATCCAGGCCGTATCCAGATCTGATGAAGGACCTGCGCCTGGACGCGATGACAACGCAGTCCTGAAGTGTCAACTAGGCTCTCCCCTGTGAAAGCCTCCCTCCCCTCCCTTTATCTATCTACAGATAAAGCGTTGTCGGGACAATTCCGGTTTGCGTGGCTACGCGGGAGCGATAAAAATTCTGTATTATAAATTTTAAGGCCAGACAAGTAGTTTGTTGAGGGTTGGTTTGTAGGGAAGGACTACACGCCTGCACACATATATTCAAACGTGCATACCTATATAGACTGAACTCGTAATACGCATGTGCCCGCCATCAGCGTTCTCGCAGGTTCACGTTTTTAAAGTTTGCGCAGAGAGAACTTAAAGAGTTTTCTTTTAAAACAGTGTCGTGTTAGCGGCCCCTAAGTTAATAACTAATGATCGTTGCGACGGAAGTGAATCAATCAAAGACCTCTGAGACCAAAACAATCTCTGTTACTTTAATTTCCTACTATCACTGTAAAGCCGCTTTGGAACAATCTACATTGTTAAAAGCGCTATATAAATGAAGATGACTTGACTTGACTTGATTTATGTTTATGGTTACACTAACAAGGCCGCTAATAAGTAGTTTTTTCAGAATATGGCTACCAAAATTGATGACAAAATTATTATGGGAGGGGATTTTAACTCTGTTCCAGATGAATGGCAGGATAGATACCCCATTCCTTTCAACACTTTTTCCTATAACCCCCTGATTTATAATACATCCCAGTTTCTTGATCTGATTGATATTTGGCGTGTAAAGAACCCACATAAAAAACATTTACATGGGGTCCTTTTCAGGGCGCATTCAACATTCGAGATTGGATTTTTGGTTGATAACAAGTAATCTTCTTTCTTCCTCATTTGACTGTAATATTTCTCCTTTAGTTTTAACTGATCACAGTGCCATATCACTCTCTATAGGAGCAATGGCAGCTCACCGTCTACCAGAACTCATGGGAAGTTTAACAATGTTAAAATGTGAATCCTTTTGTAATTACTTGTGCAAAGTGCCCGTGATTTGATTATAATGATAAATTCTGCCTAAAAGAATAGTAGGCTACTGAACTATGTATAAGAAAAAGATGTCTTGCTTTATTGTTTAATAGGGGCCGATTGCCAAGACTTGAGAGAATCATTTTATAAAGTCAAAAATGTTAGCCATTAATGTTTTGTGTGTAAATACAATTTAAATAAAGTGAAACTCAATTTCCACTGTAATGTAGAAACAACATAAAGACAGTATATTTTAAATAATTGTTTAATGGCATTAGTTACGCATCTTTTTATGAATGAAGGCCAGTATCACTGATATTAATATAGCTACTGATGTCTCAATTAAAATTATTTTCCCCCAAAATTTTAAACATTTATTAGGCTTCAAAAAATATAACAACTTTTAATTTAAGTGAACTTAAAACAATCCTCACATAAACCCATAATTAATGTCATATGTATCCTGTCTATGATACAGAAATTGAGGTTATCAAACAGTCCGCACTGCATAAATTACAAATTACATATAGTTTAATCCTTACTCACTCTCTTTACTTTCATTTAAGATTTTATTAAACTCATTTAAGACTGTTCTTGTGAGGATACTCGACAAAACGGACATTTGGGCATAAATGTGTGTGTTATTGTTTGTTCAAGCGCGAAAGAGAACTCGATACTGGCGCGCGTCTTTCTGTGCGTAGTGTGTGTGTGTGTGTGTGTGTGTCAGGAGGAAATTTACTGACAGCGCGTTCTCTTTTGTCTTGTCGCGCATGAATGGTTTAAAAGCATTTGCGTGAATAAGAGCGTGATCATATAACGCTAGCTAAAGGATGACAGAAAAAAACGGATGCGTTAATTGCGTTAAATATTTTAACACGTTTAAGCTGGACAAAAATGTATCGCATGCGTTAACGTTGACAGCACTACTTGTCATACATTGCAATTAATTTAGACAACAACTCTTTTGTGTAACGATATCAATTCGCTTTCTCATGTTTTTGCAAATAGACTTTAAAAAGGCATTGGTGAAATTATCAGTGAAACACAATCAGCTTTTATCAAAGGGAGACATATTATAATTATGTAATTCCTCATACAAGCTTACTTCTATTTCCAGACTTTTTCGAGGCGTTTGATTCCCTCGAAGACCCTTTTCTGTTTATGTTGGTTTTTTGGGGGGGGTTTTTTTGGCTTTGGTCCAATGCTTTGTAGAGTAATTTCCTTGTTCTATAATGAGATTTTTAGAAGTGTTTCCCGTAACTTAGGTATTTCACAATTACTTTTTAATCGAATGGTCGAATGAATGTCGCTATTCATGAAAAATTTAGGACAATGTAGTCTATAGGACCTTTACTATAGCCAATTTTCAGACGACACTCTCATATTTCTCAAAAATAAAGATGTGCTTCCATTAGTTATTGATAAAATTTCTATCTTTTCAAAGGCATCAGGTCTAACCCTGAAGTTTCAAAAGTGTGAATTAATGGCTATCCATAATTGTGATTTAGAAGAGGGCATTCCAGTGAAAAACGAAGTAGGGGTTATGATTACCAAAGCTGTTGTTAATAGAGAATATTCCAATTTTAACCCTAAAATAAAAAGTATGAAAAAATCATTGGTTATCTCGAGACCATATGGTCCATACTCTATGTGTCCATAAGGTTAAAGAATATGAACATGGAGCAGTGGCGTAACTTCTTAATGATGGGCCCCAGTGCAGGCTATTACGACGGGCCTCGCAGTTATGAAGAACACACACACGCTCGTGTCTAGAAGGGAACCCAATTTGTGTGCCCAACCTACTTAATTTTGACCAGCTAAAATCAGTATCTAGTTTCTTATATTAAATTAAATTGAGCAGTTCTCTGCGATTCAGCACTCCAGTCAAGTCACCACGTCACGTTTATTTAAACCACTTTATACAATGTAGCCTATTGCTTTAAAGCCACAAATATCATAAATATATATAAGCCTACTGTAAGGTATTCAAGAAATGTATTAAAAACAGAAATACATATTGTTTCGGGCTTAAACAAAGGCTGCTGAAACATGGTAGGCTTTTCCTTTGTTATGCATTTCAGTCCATTCCACACCTGACATTCTTGGTTTACTTTTTATTTATTAAATACAGGCAATTGGTTCATAAAAAATTGATTAAAATTAAGATACAATTTTTATAAAACGAAATTCACTTTAAAGAAAGTCTTTCTACAAAACAAAACTTAATGAAGTGGTCAAAATCATGTCTGACCCACTCCATGTCTCCCGACATATTGCGCATCTTAATGTAGGCTACATCTTACTCATGCTGTTTATGTATATATTATAGGTTACTATTTAAAAATTAATATGAAACTATATAGCCTAGGCTAAGTTTTCTTTAACCCATCAGGCCGGCCGGCAAGTTCTGCTGGATTTTTTCCTCATGACAGCAGAAACAACTTATACTCCGTCATTTTTGGCCATACAGAGAATATAATATAATTTATTTTTAAATAGAACAATTAAAATATAATAAATAAATATAATATAAACATTTAAAACAAATATTCTCCCGCAATGTAATCTGACACTAAAGAGATGCACAGTTTCTCCTGGCTCAGCTAGTTATCATTAATATGATCACACTCACGCGCAGAGCGCTATTCATGTGTTAATAATGTGCTAAGGCCATCTTTTCAAAATGATAAACGCTACACGTAGTACAGTGCATAGTAATGTCATGTTGGAGCGTGATGTGAGCGAGCGTCGTGGAGCGCGCTGGCATGGAGCGGCTCACGTGCTCTGATACGAAATGGTCGACAGTAAGCAGCGTGAATGACGTGCGATTTCGAATCTCAAATCAGCGCATTTCCTCGTATCGCAAGTATCCTGAAATCACTTCGTCGCCAGGGGCCCGCTTGCGATGTGGGCAGGGTCCGCGAGCACGGGCCCCCCAGCCCCTGCACTGTCTGTAGTTAAGCCCCTGACATGGAGGCTTGAGAGCCATTGATTTTGAATTTCTTCTCGGTACATTCAGAATAAAATGGTTGAAAGAGTGTTTAATAAAATCACACTCGATATGGTACCATATTCCCAATAAAAAAAAATTGGCGGCCTTGAATTTGTGTTGAGATGTCGACTCAATACCTATCTGTAAAATTCCTTTGAAGTTATCTAATTTTCATAAACAAGTACTGATTTTTTTGGACAATTATATTTACCCATAACTTCTCCCCTCACAACTCCACTCTTTGGAATAATAGGGCTGTAGTTATTAATAGGAAATCTCTGTTTAAAATCTGTTTTTAATCATGATCTATTAGATGATAAAGGGTATTTATCTCATAATGATTTTAATAACAAATATAGAGTTAGAATTACAATAAATAATATGACAAGGTATGCAATGCCCTTCCCACTGGATTGTTAAGAATAATTCAAAGCAATTTTTAGCATCCTTTATCCTTTAAATATGTAAGACCAGTATGTGTAATATGTAATAATAAGTGTTATAACACAGAGAACTTAAACGTATATCACTGGTGATTATGAGTGTTATTTTTTTGGGGAGATGTTGAAACCTCAGTAAGGGATAAAGTTTTTACATATGGCATAGTTTCTCCAAAGGTCAAGGAGACTTATTAAAATATTATGTTTAAGATTTACCCAGTTAGTGATTTTATACAGAAACCATTTCATTTTGAGGTGGATCCTTGTGGCTTTTGTTCTTCTCTTCCTGACACACTATCACCTATTATTTTACTGTGAGGTTATAATTTTGGGTTGATATGCATAGCTGGTTGTCAGTAAAAATTCTTTTTTTTAAGTGTGATTTAAATTCACCCTTCTCTGATGTAGAACATTTTGTTTTATTGATGGGTAAATACCATATCCATACTAGTAAATGGGATAAAAAATGTAAGCCATTCTATATTTCTATGTGCGTTTGTCAAAATGTTTCAGAGCTTCAAAAAAACTGAAGCTATGTGTTTCTCTTTGTCAAATATGTATTATTTTAGCATACTTGACTTTGTCTTTATTGGCTGTTTGTCTTCACCTCCTACGCGTCGATGACGTCACGACGCCACTTCCGCATTACCGGTAACCGAAAGTGTTCTGTTCTGTTCTGTTCTGTTCATGTCGTTTGAGTTCTTTCTCTGTGTCAGGCGCGAATCAAAGATGTCTAAACCGAAATTAATAGTGTTCGACCTCGGTAAGTTTCCACAGTTCATTTTAAGCGTTTTACTTCAGAATAACTGTATGGTTTTATAAGCCTCAGTAAATGAGAGGATAACTGCACTTCCTTATGTGATCTTTCATATTGTAGTCACCACGGCATATTTTTGAGGACACCCGTGGTTTATACCAAATACGCTTTTCTGTAACAATAGCTGTACTAACTATGGTCTTTTTTTTTTTAAATCTATGTGTGGTGGGAAGGTTAGTATGTTAAATGTATGGTCAAAACTATTTTGACTTTTTGTAAAAAGGGTGATGTGTGTGTGTATATATATATATATATATATATAGAGAGAGAGAGTTATTAAAAATAAAATTTGATAGTGTCATACACTGCCATTCAAAAGTTTTTTTAATGTTGTTAAAAGCCATAGTCTCTTATGCTTACCGAGGCTCCATTTATTTGATTAAAAATACAAAACAGAGGATTTGAGTATATATATTTTTAATATTGTAAAAAGTAATTTATTCCTGTGATCAAAGCTGAATTTTCAGCATCATTACTCCAGTCTTCGGTGTCACATGACCCTTCAGAAATCATTCTAATATGATGATTTGCTGCTCAAGAAACATTTCTGATTATTATCAATGAGGAAAACAGTTGTGTAAATCAGTTTTCCTGTTTTTCAGGATTCTTTAATGAATAGAAAGTTCAAGTGAACAGCATTTATTTGAAATATAATCTTGTGTAACATAATAAATGCCTTTGCTGTCACTTTTGATCATTTTAATGCATCCTTGCTGAATAAAAGTATAAATTTCTTGAAAAAATGTATTTTTTCTTACTGACCCCAAACGGTAGTGTATAATGTTACAAAAGATTTCTATTTTAAATAAATGTCGTTCTCTTTAACTTTCTATCCATCAAAACATCCTGGGGAAAAAATATTACAGTTTCCAAAAAAAATTATATATATATATACAGTATATAAATATATATATATATATATATATATATATATATACTGTATATATATATATTAAGCACTGTTTTCATTATTGCTAATAATCAGAAATGTTTCTTGAGCAGCAAATCATCATTAGAATGATTTCTGAAGGATCATGTGACACTTAAGACTGGAGTAATGATGCTGAAAATTCAGCTTTGATCACAGGAATAAATTACATTTTACAATATATTCACATAGAAAGCAGTTCCCTTTCAGTCGCTCACGTTCGACGTAGTCGTACGTTATGACTGATTGAGATCACGCTTAGGGAGCCTGTCATCTTCAAGTATTGTTAAAACAAGCCAATGCACATTGGCGTGCGTGAACTGCATCTTGCGCTCCGCCCCGCAGCGCGGGTATAAACCAAACGTGCCGCACAAGCCCTGAAAAGTGAAGCCAAAACGTCTCGATCGCCCTCTGGTGACTGGTCCTAGTATAAGTCATAAACCCCGCCTCCCCGTGTTATTCAACGGGACTTGGGACCAACTAAACAATTGAATTACACTTCAAATATCTTTTTTCCGAAGGTGGTTTCTGTCATTTAATGTAGTTTTTATCATGCTGATGTAAATTCAAGTGTTTGGTTTTAAAATAAGTTTGTTTTTAGTTAGTTATTTGATGCTATAAAAACGGTGGTGTGACGTCATGATTGACAGCTGTGATTCACAGGTTCTCTGAGCGAAGTAGTCACTGAAGCACCAACAGACTTTTTTTCGGGATCTTCGGAGGACTGAGGAGATTGGAGCTTTAAATTTAATATCTAAATTTCTATAATTAATTATTTCACACCGAGAGTGAGGGCGGGGCCTTGATTTCGCGGCTTTACTTCCTGCTCACTACTGCGCAGGTCTGGTCCCGAAATCGCTACTGAGCAGACTCAAGCCCCAAGATGTCAGCGCCATATCGGGACACTGGCGGCTTCACTTCTCACCAATGGAAGAGAGCGAAGGGGCGTCGTCCATATTTTTTTTACAGTCTATGGTATAAACACAGAAGTGGATGCATGCACACCACTTGTCTTTTCACTTCGGTGAAGAGCCGATCGGTGTCGATGTCTCTGAATAGTGCTGTTGTTTACAACAAGCGAGTGTGTCTTTGTTCTTCTAGGAAGACTCTCCCAGCGCGAGGGCAGCGGTGATTGTGAGCTTTGAGCTCTCAACTGCTGTTTTAACAGCATAATATTTCTGTGTTTGTTGACGGCTGGTTAGAGGGCGGAAAAGAGAGTGCTTCACTGTTTCAGTTCACTGTTCAGTGTTGCCGCGGTCATTCCTCTGTGTGCTCCAGCACTGGTGATGGGTCTCATTTCCTGAAAGAGCAACATGGGTGCGTTTGCGTCTTTTTCAAAAAACAAAACATCGTTCCCTGTCCCCCCCAAATGGACAGTCACAATAGTTGTATCACTTGTTTGTAAAAAAAATTTTTTAATGAAATAAATAAATATATAGCATATATATAGGTGTATATATTTGTGTACGTTGAAGCAGCTTTTGTGGATAGTTCATGTTCTCATTGCGAGAATATGACAGATCTTGCGGTGTTGAAATCGAGACTCGCCTTCATGTGTGAAGGTGGAGTCCCCATTACCACGCCCCACTACGGCGCCGTGTGGGATGGGTGATCAGAGGATCATAGTGAGGCTTCCCTGCCCGGTAACCAATCCCTGTGGGCCCCTCACTCCTATATCACATGGCAGCCGGTGGAGCCCCCCGTTGAGCGTGCTGGTCCCTCTGTAATGAACCGACCAGCCGTTTCATTCGGGGCCCCTTATGGTTGATTCAGCTTAAAATCTTAAAACAGAAATAGATTACAGGGTACTGTTAAAGTGTGTGGTAAGATTGTTGGCACCACCCTGAATGATTTGAATAGTTTGTACAAAGCCAGGACTCTGAGGAAGGCCGAGTTAATGATGAGAGATTCCAGCCATCCTTTGCAGAATCAAAGTTGTTACCTTCTACTCACAGATATTCTTTACCACTTTGTAGGACTAATAGATTTAAAAATTATTTTGTACCAGCTGCCATTGTTTTTTTTTATTATTTAGAGTAATTCATTAAGGAGGTATTTTGTGTGTCTGTGTGTTGTTGTTGTGTGCTTTTTTATATATATATATTAGTGGTGGGCCGTTATCGGCGTTAACGTGCTGCGTTAACGCGAGACTCTTATCGCGCGATAAAAAAAATATCGCCGTTAATCTATTCTCCAAGTTGGGTTGGGAGATGGCTCTATACTACACAAGCTATGATGACGCAATCTACCCGCGGCCGCGAGGTAAACCGGCTGCAACGCATATTCGTCGTCATCTTAAGTAAACACGGCTGAAAGTGAAAGCTGGTGAAAAAGATCGGTGCAACATCCATTATTTGTACTTGGTTCGGGTTTAAGCCGTCAGACGAGCAGCAGCAAACTATATACAGAGTGTGTGGGGTAACAGTTCGGTAAGTTAACACACGACTAATCCGTTTGACCACCTCAAATTCAAAACGAAACATGATATCACTGAATACCAGCGCGCGCGTATTATTCCCATTCCAATATATCTAATATATATAGCTAATATATCCAATATATTAGTGGTGTAGCACATAATCTCGATTTTAAGAATCGTTGTTGTGTTTCTTTTTAACTGAAAAGACATCAGTTAGACAATATTCTAATTTTAAATTTGGGGTTTCATAAGCTCCAAGCCATAATAAACATTAGACCTACTTAAGTCTCTGCAGCTAGTGTACTTACATTTTATTTATCTGCAAAATTATGTTGTATACTTACAGTTTTGCACAATATATGTTCTCAAAACTACATACACCCTTTAAAAAAAATACATTTAGCAGTTGTTTAGCATGGGTCTGTGTAATCTGTTCTGAAATGGTTTTATTATAATATACTGTATATCGTTATCGCAAGAGGCTGCAATGTATATCACAATATAGATTTTAGGCCATATCGGCCATCCCTAATTGATAGCCTATAGTAGTTGATAATAACATAGGCCTACCTAATGTTGCCTACGGACGGTAACAGTACAGTAGTAACCTTTTACAGTCTATGAGTAGAACAGCTTTCTCAAGCAGTTTGTGATGCATTTTGGAAACAGGAGATGAGCCCCTGGTCTAATGCGCCACCTGGCTTGAGAAACCCGTTCTCAAAGACTTACTTTTATAGTCATTATTTGGGTAGCACGCATATTCTGAATGCCTTCGGCAGAATTCAAATGAGCCATTTTAATCTAGATTAATCTAGATTAATTTCAAAATTAATCTAGATTAATCTAGATTAAAAAAATTAATCTATGCCCACCTCTAATATATATATATATATTTTTTTTTTCTTTTTTTTTTTTCTTATTGATTGTATGGATTACTGCTGACTGTGAAACAAATTGCACCTTGGGGATAATAAAGTTGACCTAACCTAACCTAACCCTCCAGAGGACAGGATGCCGATTGCAGCATCAGAGGGTGAGCTGACCTCTGGAAATGATGACTCGGCTGCGTTATCTCTCTCTGGGAGTGTAACGTTGCCCGAGCCAGATCCAGAAACATCAGCTATGCTGAAACGGGCCGCTGAGGCTGTCGGGCTTGAGTGGAATCCTCCACCGTGTCCCGAACAGTCTCGGTTGGATGATTGGTATCTCGGGACGGGCAGCGCTGGTTCTCAGCTCGCCGCCCCAGTGCCTTTCTTTCCCGAAGTGCATGGAGAGCTTACCAGGTCGTGGACGGCACCTTTCTCTGCCAGAAACTGCCCGAATAGCTTTCCCCCCTCACTACCCTTGATGGAGGAGCGGTGAAGGGTTACGAGGCTATCCCTTCAATGGAGTGGTCTGTCGTGACACAGGTGCACTTGTGTCCGGCGGCCGCTGCCTTTTGGACGGGGGATTCTCGTCTCCCCCTTAAGGCCTGTGAGTTCTTGTGCATTCTGACGGGCAGAGCTTACAAAGCCTGTGGGCAAGCTGCCTCCTCTTGCATGCCATGGCGCTGCTACAGGTCTATCAGGCCAGGGCACTCATGGACGTGCACAAGGGTAGCCCAGACCATGCGCTCATAGGTGAGCTCCGCTGGTGGCAGTTCCTCCGCCTGCTCGTCGCCGACGGCGTCCCCCTACATACAGTAGCCAGTTGGGTCTTTAGGTCAACTGGGAAAGAGTAAACTCGTCCACAGACTAAGAATCTCTTTTACGATTTAGAGGTGGACTCTGTCTACACGTTCCTCAATGTGTCCGGTCGGTGCTACACAGAAGTGAGAAAGGGTAAAAGAGAAAGAGAGAAAAAAAAAAAAAAAAAAAGAAGTGAGAAAGGGTCCCACTGAAACTTTCAGAGGCTCCTGGGGCATATGGCAGACGCAGCCGCATGTAACCGGCTTCCTCCCTATGAAGACTGATTCAGCACTGGCTTCATGGCCAAGTCCCGAGGTGGCCGTGGCAGAGCAGCACGCTCTGTGTGTTAACAACACTCGGCCTGCCGCCAAACTCTCAGCCGCATTCAGACCTTTTGTTTCTCCTGGCCAAATGCTCCTAGAACAAGTGTCTGATAAACACCAGCTGAGGGGCCACGTATAACAGGCATGCAGTAACGGGGGTCGGGGCGAACCTCTCACTGCATTGGCATCCATTGCCCCGAGTTGTTAGCAGTTCCCTTGCTTGATGCTCAGCAAGCCCTGCACTGCTCAGTACAGCAACCTTAGGGAAGGGGCACCGTTGGCACCCGCACTAGACCCTGGGAAACCCAGGTCTCATTGCGGAGGTTCAGTTATCTACCTCAAAAGAAAGTAGATACCATCACTTCTGCGAGAGCTCCCTCTAAAAAGATGAGGCTTGCTTACGACCTGAAGTGGAACCTGTTCGTTGTTGGTGTTCTTCTCACGGGAAGACCCCCGAAAGTGTTCGATCACTTCTGTGCTTTCTTTTTCTGCAAGATGGGTCAGAGCATAAGCTGTCTCCCTCCACCCTCAAAATGTATGTTGCCTTTATATTAACGCACATCTTGATGCAGTAGATCTAATAAGGAAGTACGAATTGATCGTCAGGTTCCTGAGGGGAGCAAGGAGACTGAATCCGCCTTGCGCCCCCTCTATACCTTCTTGGGACCTATCTCTGGTGCTACTGCACTCAGAGACCTCCCCTTGAGTCACTGCATGCAGCTGAGGTAAAAATCCTGTTTTTAAAGAAACAGTTCTCCTGCTTGCTTGCCTCTATCAAGAAGGTAGGGGACCTGCACGCATTTTCGGTTAATGAATCGTGCCTGGAATTCGGGCCGGCCGACTCTCATAAAATCCCAAGACCCCGGCCTGGATACGTGCCCAAGGTTCCTACAGTGGGGAGAACAAGTATTTGATACACTGCCGATTTTGCAGGTTTTCCTACTTACAAAGCATGTCATGCAATAAAATGCAAATTAATTACTTAAAAATCATACAATGTGATTTTCTGGATTACAGACCTCTACATGCTTTGTAAGTGGGAAAACCTGCAAAATCGGCAGTGTATCAAATACTTGTTCTCCCCACTGTACCTCTCCCTTAAGACGGGACCAGGTGGTGAGCCTGCAAGCGCTGCCCCGGAGGAGGCAGACCCAGCCCTGGCTTTCTCTGTTCCTTCTGCCTCACGGTTATTCAGGACAGAATGCAAGCCTCAGGACCTCATCCAGCTCTTGTCTGTTACGGAAACCAGCAGAAGGGAATGCTGTTTCCATGCAGAGGTTGGCCCACTGCATAGTGGTTGCCATCATCTTGGTGTGTTTTCCCAAGGTGCACCGTGCCCACCTGGGTAGTGAGCTCCTCCAAAGAGAGACTTTAGCTCCTTCCTGGGTGTTGACACAGAGTGCCACGCTGACAGATCTTCAGAGCTGCGGGTTGGGCGACACCAACAAATACGCTAGGAAAATAGCCTATGTGTCGAGCCGGTTGCTTTCCGTGGGCTCCCTTCATGAAGAGATGAAGCCAGCTTCACCGTTTACCCGGTTTGTAGTGTCGGCTTGCTGCGCCATTCCCCTCCTATGGACTGGATACGTGCGCCATTTTGCTCCTGTTGAGTTCCCCTTTAGCCAAACCCTGTTGAGTTCCTCCACACCCCTTCGGCGTTGGACGTGGCGTAGCGTCTGATGCTAGGCCTACCACTCGTATGCGCTGGTGAACTTGTGCTAGGCTGGGTCCATATGTTGCGATCCCTACAGCAATCCCATATGTGTATTCTTCCACGGTACGGCTCCCTCCGGCAAGCCTGTGTCTTCCCTTGGCAGAGCCTGCTCTGCTGTCACTGACCGGTTGCGTCTCCCCCCTGTTATCAGCTGGAGCCACCTCAGTGACATTTTCCATATGTTGTACTGACCGCTAATTCGCTCAGTCCATATGTGTTATTCTCCATATGTTACCTCCCTACGGACAGGATGTGGCTTCCGCAGTGTATGCCTTCCAACGAAAGGTAACGCTTTCCCAGTGGTCTTGTGGAACAGCAGTGACTTTCCTGACCTAAGCCCTGTCCTATCTCCGCCTCAATATGCGGGAGGATCAGGAGGCTTTTGTCTAGGCACTGGAAGGTGGCAGCACTAGTGGCGTTTTAATAGGGATCCCAGTCAGTCGTAACGTACGACTACGTCGAACGTGAGCGACTAAAAGGGAACGTCTCGGTTACATATGTAACCCCCGTTCCCTGAAGGAGGAGACGGAGACGTAGTCCCGTTGCCACTTTTGCTGGACCAGCACTGACCGGGGCCACAAAAACAACTGGTACATGCATCCGCTTCTGTGTTTATACCCATGCGGAGCGCGAGATGTGCATTGGCTCATTTTAACAATACTCGAAGATGACAGACTCCCTAAGTGTGATCCCAATCAGTCGTAATGTACGATTACGTCTCCATTCCCTCCTTCAGGGAACGAGGGTTACATACGTAACCGAGACTTTTAAATCTTTTAAATTGTTATAATATTTTACAATATTACTGTTTTTACTTTATTTTTAATTAAATAAATGTAGCCTTGGTGATCAGAAGAGACTTCTTTTAAAAACACAAAAAATCGTACCGATCCCAAAGTTTTGAACAGCATTGTGTGTGTGTATATAGATATATAGAGATTTTATTTATTTTATTTTCAGATTTCACCCTCTGGCCATTATATTCTGATGCTCATGTCGATCCACCTTTTCATATCGATGACAGGTTTGTCTTCAGCTACAGTGTGCATTCATTGTTTGTTGTATTGATGTAAACATTTTTGCTGTTGTTTCTTTGTTGACACACTGACTCGTTTCCAGCGGAATAGTGCGAGATTCAAGATTTGCCTCTGTTCCCGTTTATCGAGATACAAGAAAGATCCTGAGCTCACTCCATAGTCAGGGATTCAAGATCGGCATTGCATCACGGTAAGATTTCAAATCAGAAAAATATCATCTGATATATATATATATATATATAATATATATATATATACTGTATATACAATAGTCAACATTTGAAGTGGATCAAAACCTTTCATCAAAGTTATACATGAATTCTGAACAATACCTGTTCTTGTCTTAGGACAACTTTGATTAACTTTTTTTGAAATGTTCACTACTATAAATATATATATCAAAGCTGTGGTCTTTCTCTGTTTCTCAAAGATCTACTGATTCAGAAGGAGCCAATCAGCTGCTGTCACTCTATAATTTCAACCAATACATCTCCTTCAAAGAGATCTACCCTGGGTCAAAGGTCACTCACTTTAAAAGGTATAGGATGAGCTCTTTCTCCCCCTAGGAACCACATAGCAACGCTGAAAAACAATCAGAACAGGAGTAAACCCATAGCAATGCCTTTTGTGGCATCAATCATTGTGTGTGTATGTGTAAGCGTGCTACCATAGACATCCTGATGACCGTTGTTCTGTCTCCAGGCTGAAAGCTGACAGCGGCGTCCAGTTTTCTGACATGATGTTCTTTGATGATGAGGATAGGAACATCATGGAGGTGGGCAAGCTGGGTAGGTCTCGCTCTCGGCTCATTCTCTGACTCAAACCTTTATAGAGATCTGGAGACTGTGTGATGAAAGCTGAAGACTGTTGGTTGGGTTGAATCACCAGCTGTTTCCCGCTCTTTCAGGTGTTCACTGCGTGTTGGTTCGTGATGAGATGACCTCTGATCTAGTCCATAAAGCACTGGAGCAGTTCAGGAAGAAGAAGTGACAGCGTCTGGTCCCGCAGAGAAGCAGCTGCGGCAAATCAAGAACAATCCCAAAAAACAATCCCAAAACGTGTAGAGAGAACTAGGACTGTTGTATTCATTGGTTATATCTGTGGAATCAACTGCTCAATTATAGTTTTTAAATTATTTGTATACCACTGATTCTTGAGATAAGGGACAAAAGTACTTTGATGAAAAGTGACAAACAAAAAATTGATACTAC
Organism: Leuciscus idus; assembly: GCA_021554675.1. NCBI lineage: Eukaryota > Metazoa > Chordata > Actinopteri > Cypriniformes > Leuciscidae > Leuciscus > Leuciscus idus. Next base: position 28,655,579 of record CM038640.1, on the reverse strand, counting down.
ATTAATTTGAATTGGATGTCTTCATAAACACGGGTCTCATCTATCATACCATGAAAAGGAAAAGGTTTTTTATTTAACCACTTTTTATAAAAATGTATATTTACTCACTTTTACTAACTTGACATTTGTCAACTCCGTCTGACACATGAAAATATGTTTTTTTGTGTGTGTTTGATCAATTCAACAACACTGTAAAGTCTTTAAGTGTGTAGAAATGCATTAGCAAGGTTAAGTGATAATTTGCATTGTATACACTTTTAATATTATTTTACATTGTTTTGGAATTAGCCATTTTAAATTACCTTCATTTAGTTTACAACTTTTTTCATTTTTAATATATACAATCAGTGGTTTTGTGCACACAAGACACTGATGCATGTAGATAAGTTGGTGTTTTAATGTACTAGTGCAAAGTGCCAGTGCAAAATCAGTTTTTGTAATTGTTGAGTGCTCACTGTTACAGTTACACAGCAGAAGTTCAGTGACATTTTTATTTGTGCATGGTAGAAAGCAAATACTGATACTGACATAATGACATACAATAAATATGGAAAATTGAACTACACGATTGAGGGAGCAGGCTACACAGTGAACTCAGAGAAAACGCTACGCTTGAGCAAACAGTTTGTGAAAAGGCTACTACAAATGATGGCCATGAAAGAGACTGTGAACTCACTGAATAGGATATGTTTAGTTGGTGAATAGCATAGGCTACTATTACACAGTAGCGATAACGTTAAGCGCACCAGAATAAAATATAATATTCAGAAATAAACAGTTCAGCTGACTTACAGATTCAGTTAACATCCACAAATGATTAAGCGCGATGATACAGGGAGCAGGCTACACAGTGAACTCCGAGAAAACGCTACTTAAGCTCTGCTGCTTTCTTCATCAGGGGCTATGGCATAGGTCCGGCTTGCTTGAAGGGGACAAACTGTCCCTGTCAGTTTCAAAAGGACATCTTTCACTGGACAGAAACAGACATCCCTCTTCCCATGTTTTGGGTCAAAATTGGCAGTTGGACTACGAGGATGCATAAACTCAACTTTCACGTCTTTTTGTTCTATATCTACATCAATGGACTTTCCTAACCACCAGTGATCATATTATCATGTTATGTAGTTGTTATACATTACTTAATGAGTATTTGGGAGCACTTTTCCACTCCGTCAGCTTACATGTCAACACCGTCAGACAAAATATCTGGCAGACTTGACGTCTGATGGAGTTGACAAAATGTTTTTTCAACTTAATCATGTCTATTAAATGGTAGCCATTTTGATTTTCCTCAGTTGCCAGCTGCCACTAAACTAAACCAAACCAAAATACCAACTTTTATTTCAAAATTCTTGATTGAAATCATCCCTACTTTGAAGACAGTGTTGACACATAAAAGCTGCGACCACAGGGATTTCAACTTGTTTGCTGAATATTTAAAAAAAATTAAAACTTACGAGACCATTTGTTGGACTGCTGCATCCATCAACAGAAAGAAGTCAAAGGGGGTCCTCAGGGTTAAAGCTGACCAAAATATGCCTGATTTATTTCGAATTTGAAAAATGTCTGACGGAGTTGACATGAATTGATGACAGATTTTAAAAGGCTGTTGTGTTAATGTATAAAATAATGCAATGTTCAATTGAAGTATTTTGTGATATTTTATTAAGCCTTCCAATTAACCTCATATTCATATTTGTGCATTTTGGGCATTTGTTGTCTTTCATCCACATTTCATCTTTTCTCAGTGTAGAAGGCTCCAAATTCAATACATAAATGACCCATTTTAAATACACATTCATATTTCCAGAGGTGAAGTATCCCTTTAAGTACATACACAAATTACGCGAATCTAGGAATTCATTCACGTGAAAAGTCTCTGCACTAACAATACATAATAGTAGATCTCGTTAAACGACCAATTAAACCCAATGCAATGTACTAGTGAAATTTATCGTAATGTTATTTTTTCCGAAAAATGTTATTATAGGCTACTATATTGTAAATACATCTGATTTAGCAATCCCACTCCCCCCCACACACACACACACCTGTCCAACCCACTTTTTAAAACAAAGTTACACCACTGGAATTACATACAGCAGATAATACTGTCTGGAAGGTATAGTCGCTTTAAACTTTAATAACATGTTATCGCCCTGTGGCGGTTTGTGGTTTTGCTGAATAATTTAGCGTCAGGAGCAACAGCGGGCTAGACTGAGTAAACCCAGGCCGATCTGCCGGAGATTTGATTTCGCCCTGCAGCTCAGGCTGGAAACCTGTACATTCTTCTATCCTACTTCCGTTACAAATCTGCGTGGACCAATCACAAACTGGCTTATCCACCTGGCACTCTATTGGCGGGTTTAATCCAATCCAATTCCTTTTAACCTCTCGACGATGCTCAATGGCTTCTTTAGCAAACAAATCGCTGCACAACCTGCAAAAATCACTCGATGCCATTGCTGCATCTGCAAACTGCTGATCAATGCTCCAAACCAACACATATGTTGACACGTTTGCCTGGAGTTTTCACTACAAAGTATGTCACCTGGATTGTTGGTCTGATTGGTTGAAGGACTATCCAATTGCGTACAGAGTCATTTGAACTATGGCCGTTGATCAGTAGAAAATACAGAGCAGACTCCCCACACCAATGTTCAAAAGATTGAATCTTAAAGTGATAGTTCGGCCAAAAATGATATTAAACCCATGATTTACTCACCCTCAAGCCGTTCGAGATGCATATGTCAATCATTTTTCAGACGAACACATTTTCAGTTATTTTAGAAAATGTCTTAGATCTTTCAGTGGTTATAATGTCAAGTTCCGTTTATCCCCCTGGAGCCGGATGGATTACTTTTGTGAAGGATGCATGCACATTTTTGGGACTTGAAGGAGGTGACCCCATAACTTGACATTATAACCACTGAAAGATCTAAGACATTTTCTAAAATAACTGAATATGTGTTCGTCTGAAAAATGATTGACATATGCATCTCGAACGGCTTGAGGGTGAGTAAATCATGGGTTTAATATCATTTTTGGCCGAACTATCTCTTTAAAAGATTGAGCTTGGTCTGGTGATAGCCAGGCTAACAGCAGGCCACATCGCTAAAGGTCTAAAAGCCCGCTGGCCTCCTTTTCCTCTAATTTAACGGTATTCCCACTCCCGGTATATTAATGGTGGTGTGCCTTTGCCTCTCTTCTGAATAAGTGATTCTGTGTCTCGCTGACAACCTGTTTAGATAAAAGCAGAAAGTGCTGCACATCATACACTTGAAGAGACAGACGGAAAGATGCACTTGATCTGGATTTCTCATCCTGAGGTCTGAAGCCTAAAGCGTGCTTCTTCCTCTCTTTCTTCTCCTCCGTCTCGTGTAGAAAGCAAAGTGACAGTGCAATAAATGTGCTGTGAGCTTTAGCATTCTCCGACGAACATCACAGCGGCTCCATGTCAGATAAAGACAGTAGCGTTTTCTGTAGTTTGGAAGTCTGTCGTGTGATGCTTAATCTTAAAATGATTTTAATAATTCACGGCGTCTTAAAAATGTATGCAGTGGATTATAATTACAGACCGCAGACAATATATATTTAAAGGTTTCAATGAACCGCTAAATGAAATCCTTTGTGTATGATAAATGTTTAAAAACGTGTTTGAGTCAAGTCATATTAATGGCTTCTGAAAGAAAACGTTCGTTTTAATAAATGTTTTTTATTCTCAATGCATTAAAGATACACAAGCTGGCAACCTAGGAAATATTCTGATTTATCAATATTTTATGATTTCATATCCGATACATGCAGGGACCTTTTAACATTCATCATTAAAACACCAAGTCTCGTTATTGTAATGCACACCGCCCAATGCTATCATTATAAGCACTTAAAATATAACAATAATCATTATGTGACTATGACGGAGCTCCTAAAGGGACATGATGATGGGATTTTTTTTTTTTTATTTGTATTCCCTCGCAAAATGTTTCCATTCGCCCAAGAAACTTTGTGTTCACTCGCAAAAGTTGAGTTCTTTGTGAGGAAACGCAAAGTTTCTAATGGGAACAAAAGTTTTGAGCAAACTTAGGGAACGTAAAAGTTTTAATATATTTTTTGAAATCTATGATAATTGACAGATTGATCATGGAAGATTTCAATTACCAAAACATACGTTCAAATTAAAATGCATGCCATGAAGCTACAGAACCTGTTACTACGATGACTGAAAAAAATTTAATAATTATCTTATAGGTGGATCTCGCACATTTCATTCAGTTATGTGATTCACAGCACCCAACCCAAAGAAAAATGTTTAATATACATTTTCAATAAGATTTTATTGACATATGCTTACAAAACATAATTGTCACGGTTTTGTTTTTGTCATGTTTCCGTGTCTGTCATGTGATTCCCTGTTTGTCATGTGATCCTGCCATGTGTCTTGTCATTGGTTTATTGTCTGATCATTGTTCACAGGTGTCCCTTGTCTAGTCATTAGTCTTGTGTGTATTTAAGCCCTCTTGTTTGCCATGTGTCTTTGTCAAGTAATGTTTCCTGTAATCTGCTGTGTTGTAAGTTCATGTTCATGCTTTGGTTTTTGCCACACCATGTTTGGGTTTGTTTATAATAAACTGCACTTGGGTTCTCATCTCTCAACTTGCCTCCAGTGGATACTTATTACACATATGCTTGAGTGCAGTCAGTGACATTTTCACTCCACCTAAATATATGAATGTAATTATAATCTGAAGGTTATGTAAATAATATGCAATATTTTTTTGTGGAATAAATTGCTTTCATATCTTATAAACAGTGTTATTTTAGTATCGTTGAGAAACTATTATAGTTTTTTAAATGTTTTTAATTAGTTTTGAATTAGCCTAGTAATTTGGAATTTCTGCTTTCATTTTAATTTTTCTTAAGTTTTAGTCAATTTGTTGTATTTTTGATATTTTATTTTTACTTCAATTAACATTTATTTTAACTAACACACACACACACACACACACACACACACACACACACACACACACACACACACACACACACACACACACACACACACACACATTTATATATATATATATATATATATATACAGTATTAACTATAATAACCCTGCTTAATAATACTTTTTAAGCGAATTTGTGCATCGAATTTGTGCCAATTTTGAATATGAATAAGCCCAAATTATATTTCAGACTTCACAAGACATGACACATTATTACAGAAATTAAAAATATCTTGTTCAGTCATGAAACTCTACAGGACACAGTTTTTTTTTTTTTTTTTTTTTTTTTTTTTTTTTTTTTTTTTTTTTACAGTTCATGAACCTTTTTTTTTTTTTTTTTTTTTTTTTTTTATTGAAGAAACATGTAAATATACAGATACATTCAGGAGAACATAGAAGAGGTAAAACAAAGACAAAGGATACAGAGTAATTATAATTTAAATACCTTATACCTTTACATAGGGAAACAATACTAACAAAGGATAGTAATAATAAATAAAAATAAAAAATAAAAAAACATAAATAATAATAATACAAATAAAATAAAACAAAACAATATATGACAGAAAGCTGGTTAATCCTGAATATCAGAGCCATTACAAAATAATTGTTCATATGTTTTCAGGAATCTAACACATTTATTATTGTTTGTTAAACTAAAAGATTTAAGCAGTGAGTCTACTTCAACCAAAAAATGAGAGAAAGTAGGAAGTGAGTTCATAAATTTCTGTTTATGGATGAAAAATTTACCAAATAAAATAAAAAAGTTAAAAATGTATTCTTTGGATGTGTGGGAGTCAGTATAATAACAAATAATATCTTTTAAATTAAAAGAGTGTGCCTGAATGGGGGTTTTATTTAAATGAGAAAATACGCTAGACCAAAATTTCTGAACCAATTTGCAAGAATAAAATAAGTGTATTAATGTTTCACCTTCGTCACCACAAAACGAACAAGTACTAGAAATATCAATATATTTGGACACCGTTGCATTAACAGGATATATCTTATGTAATATTTTAAAGTGGACTTCTTTGGTTTTGTTAGGAATAAAATATTTATGTGGTAATAACCACGCTCTTCTCCATTCAATATTGCCAATAAAGGCAGCCCAATGGGATCTGCCTCTAGGGCAAATTAGATCTCTTCTTTGAAAAATCTGGCGAATATGTTTATTATTGCATTTCTTATCATAAATGCTAATGCCATCCAATAACAAAGCCGACTCCTTAGTATCATTTTGGTTATATAATAAGTGGCTCTTAACCAGTTGCACTAGACCTGTAGGAATAGCTTTAATCACAGTATTGTATTCTTTAAAATGAATAGGGAAGTCATGGATAGTCATGAAGCGTTCATAAGACAAGATGTTACCAGAATTGTCAAATAAAGAGATGATATAAATTAAATCTCTATTAAACCAATTAGAAAAAAAGAGAGATTTGTTTTTAACAGTTATATTCATATTATTCCACAAAAGAGTTTTATGTGGTGAGAAATTGTGGATGTAACACAATTTCCATGCGAGAAGAGCTTGCTGATGAAATTTAGATAGTTTAACCGGGAGTTTATTGCACATATAATTACATTTTAAGATAAAAGGGAGGCCTCCAATTTTATTAAAGATGAAATTAGGAATGAAAAACCATATAGAATGTAAATTTATTAGACATCTTCTAATCCAATTGATTTTAAACACATTAATAACGTTGTGAAAATGTAGCACTTCTAGTCCCCCATATCTTCTACAATTGGAAATCACTGATTTTTTAAGTTTATGAGACCTGTTTTTCCATATAAAATCAAGGAAAATTTTATTGACACCTTTAGCAGTGCAGTCATTCACATATAAAGAAAGTGATGGATACACAAAGCGAGAGAGACCTTCCGCTTTAGACAAGAGAACCCTACCATAAAGAGTTAGGTCTCTTTGTAGCCAATGATTTAAAATATTTTGGGTTTTCTTAATTCGACTAGAAAAATTAAGTTGTTGTCTGTCTACTAAATTTTTTGTTAAGTGAATTCCTAAATACTTTATTGTGTCTTTGACTGGAATACCCTCAATTAACGTGTCGTCGCATTCATGCAACGACATTATCTCACACTTCGACATATTTAACTTTAACCCAGAAGCACATGAAAAATTTCCAACTATCTGAATAGCACTGGTGAGTTGACTTTTATCATGTAAAAAAAGAGTGGTGTCATCAGCCAGCTGCGAGATTTTTATTTCCCTATCAAAAATGGAGATACCTTTCAAGTTCTGATTGTGCATAATACTCAGTGATAATAGCTCAGTAACCAAAATAAATAAAAAGGGGGAGATTGGGCAACCTTGTCTAACACCGCGCTTTATAACAAATCTTTGGGAGGTGTTCAGATTAACTATGACTGAACTGCTAATTTCTTTATAAAACATTTTAATTACATTAACAAAAGAGTCCCCAAAACCAAACAGTTTGAGAGATTGCAGAAGAAATTGGTGCTCAATGGTATCAAAGGCCTTATAAAAGTCTAAGAAAAGAACAATAGCTTTAGAGTGTACAAATTCAGAGTAATCCAATAAATCTAAAACAAGTCTTATATTATTGCTAATATGTCTACCTTTGACGAATCCTGACTGTGTCTCCGCAATAATTTGGTCAAGCTTAAATTTCAGCCTATTAGCATATACCAGGGCCAATATCTTGTAATCAATGGTTAAGAGTGTTATTGGTCGCCAATTATCAATTTGCAGAGGGTCTTTTCCAGGTTTTGGAATAAGAGAAATTATACCCTGTTTCATTGAAGTAGTCATTTCCTTCTGAGCAATGCATTCTTTATACATGCAAAGCAATGGGGATTTTATTAAGTCCCAGAAATGGATGTAAAATTCAACGGAAAAACCATCAACACCAGGGGATTTCCCTCTCTTCATAGAGAAAAGAGCGGATTTAACTTCCCCAAGTGTCAAAGTTGACTCACAAAGATCTTTAAAATCATTATCAATAGTTGGAATATGGTTTTTAATAGTTTCGACAAAAGTCTCACAATTATCTGAATTAAATTCAGAAGTATAAAGTTTGTCATAAAAGTTTGTGATAAACTTAGAAATTAAGTTTGAATCAGTGCACCTGACACCATTAATATTTAGAGCTGTTAATGAATTTCTCCTGCAATTCCTCTTCTCTAATGCAAAAAAGTAACTGGAGTTAGTTTCTCCTTCTTCTAGCCATTTGGCTTTTGACCTAATAAAGACCCCTCTAGCTAAATCCAAATAAGCTTGATTAATTTGTAAATTTAATTCTCTTAAAAGCAACTCTTCCTCCTGAGTTAATGTTTTTTGCAATAAAGTATTTATTTTATTTAGGAGTTCAAATATTTTTTTATTTTTAGAGGATTTTAGCTCTTTACTTCTTCTGATAGCAATCTGCCTAGCTTTATATTTAAAAAATTCCCATTTTTTTTTATAACCATCACTAGAATTTTCAGAAAAAATACCAGAAAACAAGTTCTTAATGCCATTATTAAAGGCTGCATCTTTAAGGAGAGAATTATTAAATTTCCAATAACCACGCAAACTTGAATTTTTTCCAGTGTTACTACACAATTTTAGACTTATTTGCTTATGGTCTGAAAGGGGAGCAAAAGAATGAGAAACATCTTTTACAAATTGAAGAGCTGATGAAGAGATCAGGAAGAGGTCGATTCTCGATTGAGAAGACATATTTCTATTTGACCAAGTAAATTCCTGCAAATCAGGGTGAAAGAAACGCCATGTATCTGTAAGAGAAAATTCCGAGCAAAATGATAAAATGTTAATATTTAATTGCTGGCTCTCGTTATTTCTGGGAGGATGTCGGTCCAAGGAATCATCCACACATTCATTAAAATCCCCACCTAAAATCACAAAAGCGTCTGGGTACTTGATAATTACTTCTTTCAATTCTGAAGTTATCTGAGAGAAAAGAGACCTATTGGCAGATCGGGAATTGAAACCATAAATATTACAAATAATAAAGATTGTGTTATCCTGCTTAATCGCTAAAATAATCCATCTGCCTTCATTAGAAGATTTAACTTCTAGTATGTGCCCTTTAAGTTTGTGCAACAAAATTGAAACTCCAGCCGAATGACTAGAGCCATGACTACAGTAAATTGCATTTCCCCATTGATTTTTCCAAAAGTTGACATCCATATCACTTGAATGCGTTTCCTGAAGAAGAATTATATCTGACTCACTGCTTTTACAAAATAAAAAAACAGCTTTCCTCTTTACTGCGTCACGTAAACCCCTCACGTTTAAGGATACAACAGAAAACGAATGAAACTTAAAATCCATTGTACAAAGAAAAAATTTAATAAGCTAACTTACCTCTTATCTGAAAGAAACACACAAATCTATTTTGAAATAGGAACAATATATAACCAAAATGAATTCACGAACATTAGAGTGGCTATAATCACTTAACCTCTTTGCTTGTCGCAAAACTATTTTAGAGAACATTAGTCAAAAAACAAAAACAAAAAAACTGTCAGTAGAGATATTAAATTGAATGATCGAACTGAACATGGTCAACCTTTATCAACTTACACAGCAGAGTTTGCGGTTCAACCGGAGGAATAACGAAACCTGGCTTCCCAAAATGCGTTGCCCATGGGAATTAAAGGAACAACAGTCTTATTTCCCCTTCAACTAGGAGAAAAATTATATCCGCACCGCAGAACCGAACCGGTTTATTTTACATCAGAGAAGTTGAATCTTTTCCCGTCAATTAAGGCAAACGCACCGCGAAAGGAGGCTTTTTTCCCTTCATCCCTGGCTTTTTTTACAAGCGGCCAAAGTTTTTCTCTGGCGGCCCTATCTTCTGGTGAAAGGGCTTCCGTGAGTCGCAACTTATTGTCGAAAAGAAATTTGCAGCCTCTGGCAGCTTGCCAAACGGTGTCACGAATACGACGCAGAGCAAACAGTACAATGATTGATCTGTGGGAACCATCCTTTCTTCTCTGGCCAAGACGATGTGCAATGTCGATGGCATCCTCAAGGTTATCGCTGATACCGGGAACTACATTGCTAAGGACCTCGACTGCAACTTTCCGGACATCCTCGCCATCCTTCTCTCTCACGCCATGTAACTTTAATGTCCATCTCCAGCTGTAACGCTTACATTCTCCCACCTCTTCCTTCATGGTTTTATTCACCTTTTGAAGCTCATGAATCTCCGTCGCCACAACTTTCAGAGACTCCTTGTGCGTTGCTACCTCAGCAACAAGTTGAGTAACAGTTGACGACATTGTCTCAATCTGCTTAGCCGTAGATTCAGTCCTTGTGTCAATCGCAGAAATTTTCCGTAACATCTCTTCATATTTGCCAGAAAGCTCACGAATGGCCGCCAGAATTTCTGCTGAAGAGCTGTTACTTTCCATGCTTACCCGTTTTATTTTTTTTGTTGGAGGTTTTAAGGGAGTATCAGGCAGGGGAGTAGCAAGAAGATCACTCAAATCTGGGCGCGAATCGAACCAGTTGTGTTCGTCAGCGTTATTCGATGAAATCACGTTCACAGAGGAAACAGCGCTATCGTTCCCTTCAGCAATTTGAATAGGCTCCGTAGTTGACATGGGCGCGTGTGCTGTCACGTTCGAAGTTTGTCTATTTTTCTTTCTTCCCATAGATGAATTGGCGCAAGGAGGTTGACAAGAAGAAGGCAATCACTTACACGTTCATAAATAGTAACTGTCAAATTATAATGGCTATATAATCGTCCTATTTCAAACTTTCCTGACGAGACGTTCAATAACGTGTCCACCTAACACAACGCCATCTTGGCCGCCTCTCACACAGGACACAGTTCTTTACATGCAATCTGCAAGCGATTACATCATTACAACATGATGATCCTGCAGCCAATGAGATTGCTTGCTCAACATTTAAATAGTCTGGGCCCGGTTCCCCAAAACGTTCTTATCGCTAAGTAGTTCTTAACCTATTCCTTAACCTCTCTCTTAAAGGTGCTCTAAGTCATGTCACGCGTTTTTTAGGCCAAAACATTTTTTGTCACATACAGCAAACATCTCCTCACTATCCGCTAGCTGCCTGTCCCCTGAACACACTGTAAAAAAACGCGGTCTCTGTAGACACCACAGGCTCCACAAATGGCAACAAAAACAAACTGAGCTCACCCGTACCACGAAACACAACAAACAGTGCTCCAGCCAATCACCGACAAGAAGTATTTGAGGGGTGTGGTTTGGGGGTTAGTGCGCGTGGACATGAAGGGGGTGTGGAGGAGAGACGAGAGAGAAGCATGAAGAGGGAAGTTTGAATTATGGCCGACACACGAGACGACGTTCCGATGAACAAATTGTAAAGAAGAGGGACAAGGATAAGGAACGCGCGAAGTCCCGAATTTACATCGGAAAAACCCTCGAAATGTGGCGAGAACTCCGCCGGCAGAAGGGCTTCCAATCAGACATTCAGTTGCTCTGTTTTTGCTGGACAGGTAAATCCATTTTTCTTTCTAAATTGACGTTCATGTTCGCCAAACCAACACAAGGATGTAATTAGCTAGAACTATGCAGTCAGCGTTAACTTTGGTGAATACAACATATATGTTTCAGCTAGCGATCAATCTCTATTGTAAATGGTCAAGCAAATTCACAGTAGGGCGACAATTTGTGTGAATTATTGTTTTCACCCACTGTTTGTTATGGATTTGAATGTTAATTTATAGGCTATTGACAACTTTGACTAAATTTGTTTACGCCGCCGCCGTTGTTTATGCTCACTGGGAAACGCGAAGCTAACGTTATCTTGCTATTATTGCGTCCTTGTATGGGAGCTATAGTTATAGTTATAACCTCAGGTGGCGAAACGATTTTAAGACAATGTTTCTCTTTTTCTGCATTCTGTTCTGCAATATATAAAAGCATTTATCTAACTTGGCGACATTACACATTGAATGAAGTATCAGTAAAACTTAACTTTGTTTTTAGTGACTACTTTGACTTTCCTTTATGCCGGAAGGGAGGGGAGGAGGGAGGAGACGGGATGAGGAGGAGGGAGGGTCTAGCTAGCCTCCGTTTTGTTTGACAACAATTCGAATGTCAACACTCCCGGCATCACTTAGAGCACCTTTAACATTATGGCACGATTCCCGACACGTTCGTACGCTAAGTATACCTTCTGTAAGTCACACTTTCGTAAGGTTGGTCTGGACCACTCTTAGCTTTACCTTATCACTGTTGCAGGTCTATATGAATATAATTCTGAAGTTTTAATACACACAGACAGTGTTCAATTAGGCTAATTCAAGTGTTTTCATGCAAAGAATAAAATTGTCATTACACTGATTGTTGTTAGATTTTTAATTATATTATTATACAATATTATTAATTTAATTAAAAAGCGCTTTTAAAGGCCAGTGAAAGCATAGGCTACTGTCAGTTAAGTTCTATTCGGACGCTAATATTGTTTATCATGGGCTCGTCCGGTATTTTAAACATTTACAGGGGTAAGTCTGTGATTTTAGTGCCGTCCGAATCCATAATATCAGTGTTTTTTCTCACCCAATCCACGTAAAAATCCCCGGCCAAATTAGTACCTACTGTTTTTTGACAAACAGGTCGTGTGGTGATTTAATTGCCGTCTGAATCCACATCTCTGAGTTTACAAGAAGAGATTCAAAATCCACTGTTTAAACCCTTTTTGATCACTGCCGAGCACCGAGATGTAGGCCTACACTTTTATTACTGAAATGCTGGAAAGTATTTCCAAGAACAATATTTCACCGCAGCTCCACCTCAGCGAACAAAAATGGGAAAGAGATGAAAGCACGTACAAATTTGAAATGGTTATTGTGGCAGCAATATATGATACAATTTAAAAATATGTAGGCTAGGCTATTATAGTTTGGATTATTTTTTATAATATCCCATGAGTCCTAATAAATGCAATTTCAACTATTTCTGAAGTGCTTCTTTTATAAAGAACACCGCTTTCTCACATAAACAGCCCCTGCACGAGAGAATAATTGATTCTCGAGTCATCGATATCCACCAATTCAGCAGCATCGCCACGGACAGCGCCGGGTAACGTCGCACGTCTCTTAAGCAGCTTCCTAAGGTATGGTTCGGGGAACACACTTAGGAACATAAACAACTTTGGTAAGATATATCTTTCGAGTCTTCTTAGCGCACTAAGAGTGAGCGTTATCGGGGAACCGGGTCCTGGTTCATTGTTTGCTGTAAGCTAGTCCTGTAGAGTTCCTCTGAACCCCTCCACCTCCCCCAGCTCCACCTGTCTAGATCTGCTACAGGATTTATGTATGTCTTTACATGTTTACAGCAGCGAGTGTATATATAAGTCCATATTGCTCCGCAGCAGCATCAGTGTATCAGATCTAGTCCGCCGAGACCATTAACATTGCCATATTCAATAACATGCTAAAACTATTCAGAGAGTTGTCACATGGACTACTTTTATGATGCTTGTGTGGTGCATTCTGTCCTTCTGAGAGCCTGATCACTGCAAACGTTCACTGCATGGAAAAGAGCAGCGTGAACATCTCTTTAAGTGCTTTACTGAAGAAATGAAGTCATACTTCTGTGCATCCACATTTACCAAAGCTCACTGTACACCATTTATTGAACATCAGATGACAGTTCATTATCAGTTTGACATGAGACCAATACAACACGTTGGGAAATTCTCAGGATGTTCCTGCTGTGGTTTTTAGGATTGAATTCAACATTTACATGAACAGATTCAGATTTACATAAACTCTCAGGTCCAAAAAAGCTTGTCAGTTCTCCAACGATATTTACATCTGTACATGAGAATGCAAACAGCATACAGGCCAAAAAAAAAAAAAAAAAACTCACATGAAACATGATCACATTCAGTTCAGAAGTTCATTGACTCAGAGTTTCAGTTGCATAGGTCTTCTTTTAAAACTGGGTAAAAGAAGAAGCAGCTAAACCAGACAAAGCATCCTGACTAGCGAACAGAGGAAAACTGATCTAAAAACGGATAGAAGTAAGCCATGCGCAAATCGTCTTTAAGCACTGACGTGTGTGTGGTTGCGGTGACCTAGTAAAAACAGCCTTTTATCGAACCATTTTCAACAGCTTAGCTTTCTCGCTATCGAAATCCGTGCGAGAGAGCTGCCTTATTAATACACAAGCGTCAATATGAATTTATCAGCGATTGTACATATTTCATGAGACCTATTTTTCAAACAATGCAGGGCTGAAATCAATATTTAAAAAATGAGATGTTCCATAACTTTTACTTGTCACGCCGGTGTGAATTATTAACTGAAGTGTAACACGAGAGCGCCGAGAGAGCCGACTAAGACGTGTCCTGCTAATGTGTGTCTGCTGAACGAGACGGGCCCTATTTTAGTGGATCTCCAGCTCATATTTATGCTATGACCTGTACATGTTTAAAGAAAGATCAAGGCAAATCACCACTTACATAAAGAGTGCATTAGTGGCCACCCACTTTTTCAGAGGCGTTGGTTCCAGAAGTATTTTTTTTCCATTCATTTCTCCAATAGGGATTTAAAAAAAGTCTTTGTTAAAGCGTTATAAGCCATGAACCAAGCCAACCAGCTATGAGGTGAATCACAACATTACAAACCTTGATTTGAAGCGAAAAAAAAAAAAAGTATTTGAAAATCAGACAAAAATACAAAGGTACAAGACTGTGTTTAGTGAGGGAAAGAACTACAATCCCATGAAGCATTGCAAACAGCATAATCGAATTAAGAAATTGGAGAAATATAAAACTACTCATTTACAAATGTTGTCTATATATTTATATATATATAACAATATATTTTAATTTAATGCAATAAAATATGCACATACACACAAATATTTAAGTATTTTGAGAGAGAAAACGGATTCTCGATTACGTCACTCGCAGTGCTTCATGGGAGTGGGCGGAGCTAAAGTGGCGGAGACAAAATTTGATTGTGGCGACTCTGATTGGTGTAATTTTCTGTACAGCATCTAATGTAGTTTTCACAACGAATTCCGCTGTTAAACACGATTATTTTAAGAATAAGTTAAAATAATGCGAGCTGACGGCTTCAACAGAAGCAAATACTATCGATTAGCAACCTTGTCGCTCACAGTAGGGCTGTCTTGAACGGTTTATACGTTTTTTTTATTTTATTTCCCTATAGAGAAAATAAATGTAGTTTTTACTTCTTCTGGAGCCGGACTGTTGCCATTTATTACACACTCTTAGAGAAAAAAGGGGCTAGGGTTAAAAAAGGGTTAGGACCATTTACTGTATGCCAAAAAGGAGAAATGTCTTAAATGATTGCACAATTGTGTGATGCAGTGATGACGGCAAAACCCGGAAGATCAATTCGCCATGGTTCCCTCGAGATTTGCCAGTGGGGTTTTATAATGTTTTTTTTATTTTTTATTCATGAGTCAAATAAAGCCTGTGGTAAACATACAGTAACTTGACAATACTTTGACCTTTTGTCCATAAACGTAAACTGCACACACTCACAGCCCAAGCTGCCTAATCTAGTTACTTATTAGAAACATATTCAAAATTAAACATAACTGTTTCAAAATTCATGTTTTTGGTATGGGTGTCTGTAATATACATAGTAGCACAAAACGTCAAAATATCATTACGTTTTGTTTACCACAGGCTTTATTTTACTCATAAATAAAAAATAAAAAACTGATTAAAGGTTCTATACAGTATATGAAGCACCTGACGGAACCCTTAAACGTTCTATATAGAACCTATTCTTCTAAGAGTGCAGGTTGTAATAACCGAAACATTTCTGTAATTTATGGAATTTTTAAAACATTGACGAATGTTTTTCAGCATTTCTTTTCAGTTAACAGAAGTGAAGAAAAGGTGAGAAAAAGCTTTAAAGTGCTCTCATTGGGGAGAGAAACAAGATTACAGGCGTAATTCAGTGTAGTTAACTTAAACATAAAAGTCGTTTTCGGTAATTTAATTGAAAAAAAACCCCTAAACTTAGAAAGGTTACTTATTCAGGCAAATAACTGAAACATATTTAAGTTGATTTAAGCTCAAGTAATTACAAACTAAATCTGAAATAAAAATTAATTAAACCCATATAGAAATATAAAAAAATGACAAGTTCAAACTAGTTCAAGTTCAAACTTGTAAAAATACAAGCTAATTCAAAATATTTATAAATAATACAACAATATATAAATAATATACTAAAATAACCGAGAAATAATTGGATAAGATACTGTTTTAAATCAAGTGAGCAGATCGTAAGAGCGCCGTTGTCTTCTTCACAATGCGAGAGCAGAAAAACACTGGTTAATGCTGGGTATAAAAGTCTGAGATCACATAAAAAATCTGAGATTTAAGCCTGAAAATAAATAATAGATTTATTAAGATGAAGATGAGCTTGTATCTTACGATGTAAGCATTGTGTGTGTGGCTGGACGAGTGTAAAAACTGAGCGAGTGACTTACATAAGACCGCCTGCTCCTCTAAAACACTGACATACTAGTATTTGGCAGGTCCGTATAAAATTCTCTTTGTCCGGATTGTGCTCATTGGCTCCTTTCAGCACTTATTGCTTTTGAACGCTCACTCTTTCTTTGTTCCCATTTAGTGTCTCTTTCTGTTTTGCATTCGTTCCATTTCCTCAATGTTTTCCTCCTCGACCCGCCGTGTCTCGTTCGATTCAGCCGTTTCGTCCTCTTTTCTCGTTTCTGTCTCACTCTCTGTCTTGTTCATTTCCTCTTCCTGGTGTTCACCGTTCAACAAATCACCCTCGTGCTTTCTGTTGTCCTCTTTTTCCTTCGCTCGTTCCCTGAAAATATCAAACAGCTTGTCAAACTTGGGTCCCCATTCCTCAAATCTGTCTTTCTGTCCCTCTGCATCTTTTTCGGCCTCGCTTTCGAGCGAGCTGAGAGACGTCGCCTGAGAGCCGCCCCCCTCCAATCCGTACGTCTGCAGCGAGTCGTATGGCGGCTGCATGGGGTCAAAGGTCACCAGGGCAAGCCGATGTTGCAGGAAGTCGCCCATTCTGTTAGTCAACGAATCGCCGCTTGTCTTTTCCGAGTTCGCTTGTCCAACCTTCCCATTCCCCAAGCCCCACCCCCTTTCATACAGCCCCGCCCCTCCTGGGAGGGGCATCACTAGGTGTGGCACATAGTTCTGCCCGCCCACCCCGTACAAGCCCATTAGTCCAACAGCTTCTGGGTAGAGAAGCGTGGTCCCGCCCCTCAGAAGAGTACCTTCCATCGTTCTGAAGGGCATCTCCGTCGTGACGAGGCTGGCGGTGCTCTGGCTGGTGCTGATGGGAGTGACGTCTCCGTTCTTGTCCAGAGCCGAGGCGGGGGCGGAGTCGTCCGTGGTGATGGTGGAAATGGAGGCTCGCGTGGTCAAGCAGTGAGGGGACGACTCCGGTTTATGGCCCACTGAAGAGCTGGAAGCCTCCGAGTAGGAACTGGAGCCCTTCACGAACAGAACCTGGTCTGAATGAACAGACTGAGGAAGAAAACAAAAGAAAATGGTGAGGAACATTAAGCCATTTTAATAGCTTCATATTTACAGTATATATGCTTTATCAGTGAAAAGTTTGTGGTTTGTAAGTTTTTTTTATGTTTTTGATTTCTTCTGCTCATTTATTTTGCATTCATTTGATCAAACATACAGTTAAAGGTATAGCGGAGGATTTTCCCGAATTTTAGAAAAGAACCGGGAACGCCTATTAAACGTATGCACAAGAGAGCATGCACGAGCTAATCATAGCTTACATTAACTTTTACTAGCAGTGATTTTAAATGGATTTCTCCAAATAGCATGCCAAACTTTACCTGTCAAGTAGAAACTTCGCGACTGAGGCATCAGTGGGAAGCCCAACCTGTGTTTTGAGCGCACGCCATCGTGTGAATCGTGTGCACGAGCACGTACGACGGCCTTACGTAAACATATCACCAGAATGATTGACACTTAGGTGGACCAATAGTATAGACTACCCACCCGGAAATAGAAAATCCTCCGCTATACCTTTAAGACAGTAATATTGTGAAATATTATTACAATTTAAAATAACTGTTTTCTATTTGAATATATTGTAAAATGTAATTTATTCCTGTGATCAAAGCTGAATTTTCAGCATCATTACTCCAGTCTTCAGTGTCACATGATTCTTCAGAAATCATTCTAATATCTGTTCAAGAAGATCATTTTTATTATCAATGTTGGACACAGTTGTGTTGCTTCACATTTTTGTGGATTTTTTTTTTTTTCAGGATTCTTTGATGAACAGAACATTCAAAAGAACAGCATTTATATGAAATATAAATCTTTTGTAACATTGTATGTCTTTGCGGTCACTTTTGAACAATTTAATATGTTCTTTCTGAAGTATTAATTTCTGAAGTATTAATTTCTTTCAAATAAAAAAAGAATCTTAACCCTAAACTTTTGAACCCTAAACTCCCTTGGACATCAAATTTGAAGGCAACATAAAGATTTTTAACATAACATGAAGATGGTTATCATATGGACATTAGAGGGGAAGAGAGCACAGGTTTTCCTGTTCATTTTCTCCATGTTCATCTAAACAAATGACTAAATAAAGGCTTACGAACCATCTCTGAGATGAATCATAATTCAAACTTTGACTTAAATCATGTAAAGTATTTTAAATCAAACTACATATGCCAAGAAGCTCTGTGCATGATGTAATCTACTATATAAAATGAATATAAATGTTTTTATGTATATAGTTTATTATTATAACTATAAAACAATATATTTTATGGCTATTGCAAAATATTCAGAAATATACAAAAATAAGTAGTTTGAGATTATAGGAACTCACTATTGATCACTACTTTTTCATTTCCATTGCAACAGCGACTTCTCTGATTGGTGGATGTCTCTTCAGGATTATGGGTAGTTTAATTCTTCAAAGAAAATGTGTCAATTTGATCTTAAATCACACTGATTTGTTGCTTTAAAAGAAGCACATCTCATGGCTAACCAACTCCAGAGCTCATCATAGGTCTGTTTAGGTAAATCTATTAGTTTATTAAGACAATAATTGGGATTTTTACTCCCAGAACCCTGCTGTTGCGCCCTATAGGATTGCAATGTGATGATATTAGTTTACCTGATCCTGGCTGAGTGTGTGGCTCTCAGAGATGACCTCACTTCCTGTCTCGCTCTCTTTCGGAATGCTGTCGGTGGATCCGTCTGCTCCTTTACATTCTGATCCATCCCTGATTTTGTCAATAAACACAGAACCGGATTCTAAAGGGCCGCGGGACTGGCCTTGGCCGGCGGGGAGAACGTATGGCAGTTTGGCGAGGTCGAGGCCGAGTCTGTTTCTCGGGGCTGGAAGGGTCTGGATGGTGTAACAGTACCGTCCGTAGAGGGGGGCAGAGACGGGACGCCGTGGGTCCAAACCCAAACTCTGACTCCAGCTGAAGGTTCTGATGCTGTCCAGGTTATCCTGAGAATACCTGTTGTAATAAAATAGAAATTAAAAATCTAAAATGGTTTAATTATTATAGTTAAGTATGGAAGCCCATTTCTGCCACATACGAAAAAAAAAAAAAAATCATGCTTTGTTAAATCATAATTATGACCTTAAAAGAAATTATAATTATGACATAAAACTTTCTGACTCATAATTATGACTTAGTATGTCATAATTTCAACGTTTTCATCGGAATTATTACTTGGGCTGTCCATTTCAGCTTTCTCATCATTTTATCTAATTGTGACAGTTTGACTTCTCATAATTATAACTCTTTGTCAATTTCAACTTTATCTCAAAATTATGACGGTATCTTACAATTTGGACTTTTTGTCTCATAATTATGACATAGTATCTCATAATTTTGACTTTTAATGTCAAAAATATGACATAAAAGAAATAAGATACATCATAACTGAGATAAAATCCTAATCCTAATTATGACTTTGTATCATAGGCGTAATTTACGAGTGGGATGGGTGGGACATGTCCCCACCACTTTTTGCCAGGGTCGATATTGTCCCCATCACTTTTATCATAATTATAACTGTCAGTTTCAACTTATATCTCATAATTTTGAATTTTTTTATAATTTTTATAAAATTACAACATGCTATCTTATATTTTGACGTCATAATTATAACTGTCAATTTCAACTTTATCTCAAAATTATAACTCTCTTACAATTTTGCCTTTTTATCTCAAAATTATGACATAGTATCTCATATTTTAGACTTTTTATGTCGAAAAATATGACAAAAATAAGAAATCATAACAGATAAAGTTTCAACTTTTTTAACTCTTAATTGTGACTTAGTTTTTATCTCATAATAATTACGACAGTCTAATAGTTTGACTTGTCATGATTATAACTTTTTGTCAATTTCAACTTTATCTCAACATTATAGCAGTATCTTACAGTTTTGACTTTTTATCTCATAATTTCATCTCATAATCTTCATAATTCTCTTATGTGGCAGAAATAGGCTTCCATAGTTAAGCCTTTGGGCTAGTTATGCAAATATTGCATAACCCCTCTGTTTAATTGGGTAATACATCATCAAATTCAAGAAAACTGTTCATCTGCTTTTAAAGGAAAACTGCATTCCAACTATTTCACTAAAACCAGATGCTTCTGAGTTAGCAGTAAGTTTTGTGTTAATTAAAAGATCTGTTTGTAGTCCCAGTTGTGACTCCTGATGCAACGACTCAAAAACTGTCAGTTGTATCTTTAAAAATATTTGCATGTGAAGTACTATCGTCAAACCTGCCCAGGAGTATTACAATGACATCTAACAGGAATATGATGGATAGAGGACACCGTGTGGGTTTGAACAGCATAAATATTAACTAGATGAACTTTGCACTGAAACAGCTGTCAGATTTGCATGCAAAGGCTCATTAAATCACACACACACACACACACACACACACCCCTGAGTACAGAGCCCTCATTAATCAGATAAACAGTTAACATCATTTACAGCGAATGAACGTATTTCGAGTAACCAGAGATTCCAGAGAAAGATACATAAATTTGTGTTTGTCGTGAATGTCAGCTGAATGATTCACACGGGCTAATAATATAATATGGCATTTTCTAGACCAAATGTCAAGAAATGACATGTGATTTGAAAGATCAGATAGTGGCAGCATTGAATCAAGGCGATTCGAAGAATGAAATGAGACGTCTATTTATGTGAGCATCAAACACACTCACATATTGTTGTTGTCTCGAAGGCGTTGTGCCCTGCGCATACTCTGGGGGGCGCTCTTCAGGGTCGCGATATCGAACGCGGCCGTGTCCGCCTCCCCGCCTCCCTCGTCATCATACGTGATGATGTTCTCCCTGATCTCATCGTCTTCCACAGGAGACTGAGTGTCCCGTTTCTGTCTCCGCAACGATAGCGAAAGCGCAGCCACCACTATCCGACAAAAGACAGCGAGAAAAAAACGAGAGGAAGTTACAGCCACTTTCCTCAGATAAATGTACAATCAATACACAGAAACATTCAATTTAAGCTTTTGACTGACACTTTTGATCCAAAGCGACTTGCACTGAATTCATGCTATATATTTATTTTTCCAATTAATGCATTCCCTGCGAATTGAACCCATGACCCTGATGTTGCTAGGCACCATTCTCCACTGTTTGTATGGTGCAAAATAGACAATTTCTTGTTTTCTTTGTAAATAATCTGTAACAAAAGGTGTGTAACCTTCAGAAATTGTTCAGTCAACCTAAGTAAGTTAAACTTCTTATTTTAGATAGTTAATTAGTTTTCACTATAAGTAATGTGTGCATGTGTTCTAACAGTGGCATATTTTTCCCTTTAATTTTCAGACATAAAATAGCTTTAATAACAGATACAATAAGGAAACATTGCCATATGGCAACTCCGTAGCACAATGTTTCTTCAAAATGATTAATATATCCTTGATCTAAATTAATCAATCATTATCAATGTTTCTTCAATATTGTTCCTAAAAGAATAAACCTTCAACCTTTCAAAGGAAAACCTGCATCTAGTGCACCAACCACTGCCTTCAGTCAGAACTAATATACTACATCAGGTACTTCAAAGTTACCAATATGATTTATTTTAGTTTCAGTGCTAACTTCTGATGCAATGATTCATAACTGTCAGTTTAAAAATAGCTCTAATAACTAAAATGTATTCAAAGATATTTAAGGGGAAAAAATGGGGGAAACATTGACATACGGCAAAGGAAAATGGTTTAAAAACTATTCTTATTCTTAAACGTATTCTTAAAAATAGTTTTATCTTAAAAATTATTTATAATGTACTAAATTGAAATTTCTTTAAAACTAAAATTGAGTGAATCATTCTCAAGGTTTCTTCCATGTCTTATTTTTTTCACTGTTCATTTTTCATTTTTGGCAAAAAAAATAAAAAATAAAAATAAAAATTGTTATTTCTGCAGAAATGCAATTATATCATGGTAAACACTTCCAAGAAAATGTAATAACATAACTGATGCCAATATCTATAAAATTCCCACTGAGAAAATACATTAGAGCGGTTCCAATTTCAAGCAATTTTTCCATTATGGCACAGTACATATTTAACTGTTAACTGTGGTTAACAACAGCAACTAAATAACTTGATGAAAGTAATGATTTAATACAAGCAACATATCAAAATGTGTTTAATAAAGCAATTTGTGGAGCATTTCAGCAAGAGTCCATGTAAAGAGTTTTGAAGGAGTAATGGGGTTTAAAAACAGTATATTATTGGTTACTTAAAAGACTGCCACTTTTTTTTTTTTTGCACAGTGAAGGAAAATTATATGTTGTCATATGGCTTCACTGTAAGACATCAAAGTGTATTTGTAGAAAATGCCTATTCCACCTCTCACTTACTTACTTACTTAGTGAGTGTTCAATGTCATTTGGGGAACCTTGAGGGAGGGAAAGTGTTGTTCCGCAATCTCAAAATGCCATATGATGCCGTCAGCACTCATCAAATGCTATTTATTATGACTGACTTAGAGCAGAAATCAAACCCAAACATGTTCATTAGCAAGGCCAAGTGACAAACAGAGCAGAAAAAATGAGGCAGCTTGGCGGAAAGTTCGAACGACCTACAAAAACATACATATATGGAAGAAAAGCAGCAATTTTAAGACACACCAGGAGGCAATGGTGGATGAAGACAGGGAGTGATGGACAGATGTAGCAACAACACATCATTATACCAGCCGGTTGTAGAGGCGGAGCGAAGGGCGAGTAGCAAACAATGATCTGATGAAATGGACTGAAAATCAAAACTGACCCAGAAAAGTTGACGCACAGGCCAGGATCGCCAACATGGCGGCCGAGCTGATTCCCAGCAGCGAGGAGTTTGACGGTACAGGCAAACACGCCGCTTGCCTCTCCCAGTCCGGCAAAGATGGTTTATCCTTCTCATCCGTTTCTTGTTTTTGTTCCTCTGCCCACATGCCTCCGTTTTGGCACGGACACACCGTAACGGTAATCGTTCCTGTGCTCCTGAGGTCTGACGCACCGTCATGGAGCATTATGGGTATTTTTAGAGTTGGTGAAGAGGAAGAATGAGGGAAAGCCTTCAGGGACGACAAAAGCACCAGACTCGCTGTGTGGTCTGGAAGCAAAAGAAATGGAACATAAACAATCATTAGTCATGTGACTCATTATGAAAAATTAAATGAAAAGGATAAAAAATAAAATAAAATAAATTATATATATATATACTAATTATATTTGTTATTTGTTATGTTAATGATTATATTATTATCATATTATACCATTTTATGTAATATATAATACAGATATTTTCCTTACACCAGATTTCTCAAATTTCTCCCTTTGTGTTCCACAGCAAAAAATAACAGCATACAGGTTTAGAGGGAAATGAATGATGAATAATTTCTTATTCTGGGGTGCAAATTAAAAACCAGCAGATTGAAGCGGAGAACAGGATAATGAAAGAAAGGATTGCTGGAGCACAGAGAAGGGAGTTTTGCTGTGTTCATCTGAGCAGAATGTGACAAAAAAGATAAATGGATGAGCGTAATGAAGGAGGATATATGTCTGGACAGAGACCGGGAGGGAGATGAGGAAAACTGATGGGGAAGAGAAGACGGATGGATGACAGGAGATGTCTGGAGAGCGCACCTCCTCGCTCTCTGACGGAGAAGTTGAGCGCACTGCTGGATTCTGCGGGAATACTGAAGTGGATGGGAGAGTTGGAGCTGCTTTGGTCTTTATCTATCGCTCGAATCACCTGCACCACCTGAAACGCAAATGGAGAAAGACTGATGCAATCATTTTCATAAATAAGTCAGGTTTTTTTTTTTTTTTGCCACTGAACAGCAAGGATTTGCAGTCTAATGTAACCCCTCTGGTTCTATTCTCCCAGCTCGGAGTGGGATTCAAACGGCGTTAACAAGGACACTTAAGACCACAGCCTCTAGTGTCAGTCGCTAATGCGCCTCTTAAGGCCAGGGCAGTGACGTTTACTTCACAGCTCTTACTAGCTAGCCTCTGTTAACGTCCAGAGGCGGAAACATTTTGTAGGTGTTTTTTCATATTTTTTCACACAAAATTTGTCACGCATAGAAACCTTGTACACTGCCTATAAATTAAACTGTTTTGAAAATATTCGCAAAAAATACAAAATGGAGTCTTCAAGCATTGAGGATGATTTTGTTGTCCTCTCTCTTC
The DNA here is from genome assembly GCA_021554675.1 of Leuciscus idus. Taxonomy (NCBI): domain Eukaryota; kingdom Metazoa; phylum Chordata; class Actinopteri; order Cypriniformes; family Leuciscidae; genus Leuciscus; species Leuciscus idus. The sequence goes on along the minus strand of CM038640.1, from coordinate 28,630,867 downwards.
TTAAAAAGATAAAAAGAATGAGGAAATATTGGGTCTGTCCAACAATCCTGAGGCTACGTTTACACGTGGCCGGCTATTTTCATAAACGGACATTTCACCCTCTCCGTTTTCAAAAATAACATCGTGCACACCTGTCAGTTTTCAGAAAAGTGTTTGTGAGAAGCTCAAGCCCACGTTAGCCAATCAGATTCCCGAAAATAGCAATAACAGCAACGAAACACTTCCTCTTTCTCTTTTGAACAAGGTCGCACTTTTGACACGGGTGCAAGTTCTGTCGCATGCTGTGACTAAAGCCCTGCATTTCAGCCCGAGCCCGACGGGCCCCGACTTATTTACGCCCCTAGGGCCGGGCTTCGGGCCAATTGTCACGTCATAGTTCACATGCGGGCCGGGCCTCTGGCTTTTTTGGGGTTATCCTTCTTTTTATATTTTTAGACATTAATTTAAAAAAATATGAGAAGTTGACGACGACGATAGAAAAACAAAAATAGAAAGACATTTCATAACCTCATAACTTTCATAATCTTATAATTACACTGACATATGACTGACATGACAGTCTCACGCACGCACGCACACAGAAGGTTTCCCGTCAGCACGACCCACGATTCACCTCATGTGCAAATAATGGAGAATATTAAGAGAAAAATCGCAGATGGCCAACTTAAAACGCAGCGGGAAGAGTGATAGAAGAGAGGAGGACTGGGTTAAAATCTTCCACTGTGGATGCTATTCTTTTTCTCCACGATGCTCTGTAAGAGACTGTACTAACTTTTCGTTTGATTGGACTTTATTTTCGTTTAACTGTTGGAAACTACTGGAAAAAAGAATGGCCATGTTCTGTGGTGCATTTTTGAGGTAAGATAACCTGCAAGTTTGTTTTTAATTCATTTAATTTAATTTGTTTAGATTGTAGGCTATTGCTCATTTCGTTTGCGAGCGCTGTTGCGAGCAGCCTGAGCCTGCCTCTGTATTTCAAAAAACTTTGTTTTACTCAGTGTGGTTTAATAAATAAACATTTATTTTTATTTATATATATATTATATATATTTATATAATAAATAAACATTTATTAAACTAACTGTCTGTGTGATATGCTTGAAGTGTTTTATATGGATTTTATTGTAGCCAAGTAAAGTATTAGCGTTGATTTGATAGGCTAAATTGATCAAACATGTTCTACTCGCTGTCGGCTCGGCTGCTTGGTCGTCATTTAAAAAAAAAAAAAAAAATGCTCCAAACATTTGTCTAAATTAACTTAATAAAGAAATGAATAGAAACATAACTAGCAAAACTGACCTATTTTAATGGCTGCAAATAGGGCAGGCTGCCGCTGTGTAATGAGAAAAAAAACAAAAAAAAAAACCGGCTTCGGGTCGGACTCGGGCTGATAATTCTGATGAGCTGTCGGACACGGGTCAGGCTAGGGCCTGAGCGTCTCGGGCCAGGGCCGGGCTCGGGCCTAGATTTGAGGCCCGTGCAGGGCTCTAGCTGTGACGCCGGCTGCCTAAAACTCAGTTTTTCTCAGTTTACATGCAAACGTGCAAACGAAGTTTTCCAAAATCTCCACTCTTGCCGGAGTTTTTAGGCCCTGTTTACACAAAGGGAAGACGCAGATATTTCCCTGCGATTTGGCCTCTCATTTACATGAAAACTCCAGCCAAAGTGGAGATTTCTGATGACGCCGGTTATGTGTTGCCGTGTCAACTGGGAGAAACGGGGTTTTAGGTTCTCAAACGTCACATTATGCGCCAGAAAATGCTTAACATCATGTGAGCGCCCTATGTTTACAGTTTGTTTGGCTACTGATCATGGATACTGTTAAGGTGGTACTCATTTTAACGCTTTTGGCCTGTTTGCATTTGCAAATACAACTGCTCTACTATATCGAGGAGCAGAGGCGAAGGAGTGCACGGAGGTCAGCATTTTTACTGCAGCTTTCCCTTCCAGGACGTAGGTACATTGCCAGCCAACGTTGCCGCCGCCGGTTTTGGTTCCGACCTGGGCGAACCGCGGCCTGGTGGGAAAACTTCGAGAAAGAAGTCGTCCTCCCGGAGGAATGGCATGAGAACTTCCGAATGTCACGGTCATCTCTACTGTCGCTTTCGGAGTTACTGTGTCCCTCCATAGAAGGTCAGACTACAGTCATGCGGTCGCCGGTCAGTGTAAAGAAAGAATCGTATTCAGAGGAGAATTCTCTGTTTGCGTGTAAACGAAGGGCACAGACGAAGAAGGGAAATGTCTCAGTTTTTCAAAATAACCATGTATGTGTAAACGGGGCCTGAGATTGCGTAGAGAGAAAGTTCCACCTCCCTATCAAGGAGCAGCGGGATTATCCCGAGCGATTCAGTTTACTTCAGGATGTCAGTGGCTCAGTTTGATGCTTTGCTAGCGATACTGAAGCCTCATATTATAATGAAGACCATCAATTTCCGTGAACCAATTGATCCTGAACAGTTCTGGATTTTGGCGTTCACTTGTACGGTGGCTCTGAAGTGTCAAAACCCCACTCAAAATGCTTGCTAGGGATGTGACTTTTTTTTTTTTATGACGGACGGACGTTTCGGAGGCAGTGTGTAAACGTGATTGACACAACTTGAGGTCGTATTTGATTTTTAACGTGCGGAAATTTCAAACAAGAATTTCGGACTCAGGCTGCGTTCCAGTCCAAAGTTGTCATGCCCTTCACTTGCTAACTTCCCTCCGTCTCGTTCACTCGGATGTACGTCATTGCGAGTGCCCACTACTGGCGGAAACTGCAATGGGCTGAATTGGAACGTCCTAAGCCCTTGATCACTTGGAATCAGCTATGTAGTTGATTTATTATTTACATTTTTTTTCCTTTAAGAATTTGTTTAATGCAGCATCCAAATGTTTATATGTGTGTTTGGGTTGTTTTAAAAAAAAAATATATATATAATATATCATAGAGTTGTCTGTTGTGGTGGTGATAAAACGAGATCTGTGGTGACGTCACAATCGTACTGCATTGTGGGACATATAGGTGCCTGAAGTGTACATATGAAGTAGACTCGCTCCCTCGGTCAAAATCGAGGGAACGAGGGTCTGTCCATCTAAACTTCCCTCGTCCACTTCACGAAGTGGAACGCACTTCAAAATGGCGGCAGGGATTCCCCCGAGGGGAAGTGCTTAGGGAAGTTCGCAAGTGCATGTCTAAAAGTGGACTGGAACGCAGCATCAGTGTGCAAGGACCTTAACACTAACCACCCTGAACCTCTCTCCCATCCAGGTCACGGCACCAATGTAACCCATTCGGTTGTACTTGCATCGAGCGAGCAAGGGATGCAGGCGAGTTAAGAAGGACGCTAAAGGCCGCAGCCCTTGTTAGCTGGCCTCCGTTACACTAACACACCACGTATAACAGACCTGTTTGGTCGAAACTGTCACAGTTTGTTTTCATTAGTCACATGTTTTCCTTTGTTCAGTTTTCCCACCACACCTTTGTTCAGTTTTCCCTCCACACCTTTGTTACCATGGTCATTTCATTTGGTTCAGCTGTGTTTGATTAATCATCCTCATTTGTGTTTGCTATATAAATTGGTCCCTCACACCCATTCTCTGTCCGATCACTGTTATGTCAAGTGTGTGTGGATCAACCTGTTTGCCTGTCTTCTAGATTGTAATTAAAACTTTGTATTTGAAATGTGATCGTCTTCTTCGTCTGCCTTCCTGCAACCCACCATGACAGAAACGTTGCACTGTTTATATTGGAGCTGTAATTAACATTTTTCAGTGTTCATGATTTGCACAAATAAGTCCGTTTTTTTTCCACTGAACAGCAAGGATTATCAGTTTAACAGCACGTCATGATTAGGCTGACTCACTGTGCACTGGCATCATTAATAACATCAGTCGGTTAAATCAAAATGCTGCTGTTCTGAAATGCCTTTGTTAATCAAATCTCTTTGCAAGATTGCATAGGGGCAGTTTTACCATACTAGTTTGGTCAGATATAGAAAGTATTATAAATAAAAGACAATGTGCAGTCAGCTGATCATTATTGCTAAATAAACCCTGACAGGGTGATCAGAAATAGGTCTCACCCTGATGAGATTTATTTTGTGTTCATTATTTTAATATGCGAGACGGAAGAGATACAACAAACATAAATCTGGCACAGCTATTGTAGGAAATCTGTTGCCTGGGGCAGCGATTAATTACCCAAAAATATGTTAATGCAAAATGCTGCTACTGACCAATCAGAATCAAGCATCTCTGGTATTCAATGATGTTACTTGGCAGAATAATTGCTTATTCCACTTTATTGAACAATGGTGTATTTTAAGTTAAGTTAAGCACTTTTTTAATCCCACAAGGGGCGATTACATTAGAGCAGTGGCATCACATAATAAACTAAAAAAAACAATCATAATCCACATAGTTATCATATTGCCTTGCCACCATTTTCTAAAGCCAATATGACAAGCATTAGTAATTTTAACATTGTTAACGGGTGTTGTGAGGCAACTATTTATAATATTTATCTCATTTTGTTTTAGATCTATATGTTTCTGGTTGTTTTACAAGTCGTTCCTTGTAAGTGGGCGCTTCTTGACAAGAATAATCTTTTCAAAGCAGGCTTCATCGGGTCACTGACCTGTCCGGCAGCGCTGGAGTCGCACACGGCAGTGTTGTACTGTCGGTCCAGCTCAGGGGCGTTGTCATTGATGTCCAGTGTCTCTATGGCAACCGCTACCCTGGTAACTTGGTTGGGGCTGTCTAAGAAAGAGAAAAGAACAGCATGATGGGAAATACTGAGAAGTACACTATATAAAAAAGCAAGGAAGTCAGAAATCAAAAGCTTTTAAGCCCCAAGTAGGTCAGCTAAATCTTACTGACCATGAAAACAGAAGCTAACTCCAATCTGTCTGGTTAACTGTTCTCCATACGCTCCATGCTCTTTAGGGACATAACGTTACATCACGACCAGAAGTGGCCCGAACGTCATCGTTCGCTCATCTGATGTTCAGAACATGACATTATATAAAGACATAACAGAGCCACACTTATCGCACTCAGAGCTTGTGTCTAATAATGAAAGTAATGACTGAATATAGGCTGAACAAAACCACTCCATTCTCCGAGTCACTTCTGAGGACGCAAGATAGTGTGTTATGAGGGCCAACGGGGAGCGCAAACGGGCGACCTTGAGCTTGTGTGGACCAGACTCAAAAGCAATTTGAGTTTTCGTTCTATTATTCTTTTCTCTTCCCTTTCTGTTTGCGCGTGTCTCTACCATGAGCTTTCATGTTCACAGCCGCCGCAGAAGTAATAGCTTTCCTGTGGACCGATTTCAAGCTGCTACCTGTGTGAAATTAAGAGTGAAGGCGAGGAGTTCTGGTACCTCTCTGTGTGGCGATGACAGTAATGTTATGCCATTGCTCCTGTTCCCGATCCAATTCCACGGCCGTGGTGATGAGTCCATTGTCAGAGGCGATACGGAACAGCGCCTCGGGGTCTGACTCGGGATCAATTGAGTACCTGAGAAGAAATGGACAGGAATAAAAGAAGGAGGGCAGACAGATTAGAAGATATAAAGGAGCCAGTGCATAAATAACCGGGTTTAGCAAGTGAAAAGGAGCAGGTTAAGTGAAAACAGCCCACATAGTTCCTGTGGAAGACAGAAACATGATGCAATATTTATATCTATGTGCTGGATGGGCAAAACTCACAAAAACCTGTCAAGAACATGTCCAGGTGATATTTCAACTCAAAATCTACAGGAAGAAAACTCTACAATCTCATTCTCATTACTGTAATGCAAAACAAAAACTCACATCATGCATCTGTTGGCACTTTGTCCTTGTGGACTTGTGGAAAATAAACACTTTTACACTCCCACTTACTTTTTTCTTTCTCTGTGGACAGTGCATATGCATGCATCACAGGAGAATTGTCACATTTTATCTTAGACATCATTTTTCAGAGCCAAGAAATGTCATTTCCATCACATCTCAATATTTAGCATTCTATGGTGGGAATGCATTTTTGGGGGGGAATAATATACTCCTTTATTTTGATTAGGCTAATAACATTGTATCCTTAATTAAACACAATTAAATAATACAATTGTGTCCAGACCATATTTAACATAAATGGTTCATACAGCATTATTTTCAGCATTATATTTGGTGTAAAAAAAAAATGTTCTCTGTTTTTTTAATTGGTTTTCTCAAAGTGATAGCATGCACAAATATGAGAAGAAACCTAAAACGCTTTATAACCTCCATATATTCACCTCTGACACATCGGTTTAATACTGTAAATGTGGTTTGATGTGGGACGATCACCAAACAGTAAAGTATAGTCTGAGTGAAGTTCAAAAGAGACTCGCTTAGTCGCTTTGGTAAAGACAAACTGTTTTGTGTGGTGAAAACGTGCACCTTGAATTCATTCAGTCGAGTTCGACAATCACCAAATCACTAAACTTTAGCCATGAAAACATTCTGCTTGATTGATAAATTAATTTGTGGAAATTCTTAATCTTAGAAATCTGAAACAAAAACACAAATCTCAAACACAACCTGGAAATGACTCGAATCAAATTCAATACTTTTCCAAATGGCGTTGGAACCCTGTAAAAAATTTTTTTTTGATAATTACAGCTTAACTGAAAATAATACACAATACAATTATTCTGTTTAAAAGATTGTATCTTTGTCACAACCTTTTTTCACAAACCTTTTTTAGTGGCAATGCGAAAATAATGCATAGCAATTTTTACGCATAGTAGTCATGATTTATAATGAAATGGCTCTTATTTTAGAACTAGTTTTAAAAAATACTAATTCATTTTTGTATAATTCATTTTCATATTTTGGGTAAAAATAAATAAAAAAACATACATACATGCAATTAATTTGAAAACTAGCACAAATAAATGGTGAAAAGATTCCAAAATAGCTTTAATGTGGCCTTCATATAAAAATAAGAAAACATTTTAATCTGCTAATTTTAATATAAATACAATGTCCATGGGACATAAAAGTATAACTGAAGAAACTCAATCATAAATACAAATACTTGTGTATGCTGCCTATCATTTATGCTGATGAATTTGAATTAAAAATGTAATTTATTTAAAATTTTTTTTTTAAATAAAAGTCATTAAAATCATAAAAAAGCACACACTCAAAAACTCAAAAAGTACAATTTATGGACACATTATGGTAATGAGAATCTAGGGAAAATGTGCTTAATTGTCATGAAAATAATGTCTATGTATACAAAATGAAATATATTTAAAAGTCCTAATTTTATTTATGCAAATTTTGAGGTGAAACATGACCTACATGTGTTCTTGTGAGATTCACCTATTTACAGTACATGTGTGACTACAGTAGATAAAAGCAAACCATACTGAGGTAAAAAGAGTGTGTTTACTTTATGTTGTTACTGAGGCCTGTGTCCGGGTCCACGGCGGCCACTCTCCCCACCACACATGCCGGAGGACAGTTTTCCGACACATCGAGCCGGTACCGAGAGCGGGAGAACCTCGGGGGCTCGTCTGCATTCAGAACCGTGATGCGCACCATAGCACGGTCCTTAAACGGACCTCGCCTGAGGAACCGCGAGTCCACGTTTGGGTTTTGCACCTCCACTGTGAAAGAGTAGGTGCTCCGCCTCTCATAGTCCACGGCCTGGTGTTGAAGATAAAAACACATCCTCATAAAACACCCATTTATTGAAACTCACATATGCCATCATTCTTTATACTGTTTTGGCTCCAGAAGGCGCTCCAAAATATCTTTTCATTTCAGTGAGATGTTGAAACTCCCACATACACTTCTTTTTCATTTCTGCACCCCTGTAGATAAAAAAAAAAAAAACCTATATAGATAGTAAAAAAGAAAAAGCAATGTGTCTGGGTTTCAGCATTTCATAACTTAAACGACTGCAGGGCTTGTTCTGCTGGTATTAGGATGGAAGGAAGTCATGGATGTGGTTATATTAACATCCATAACTGCTTCAGAACTGTATTAGGGGTTATGGATGCACTTGTGACGCTGGACACGATGAGATTGGAGAACCGTTGGGGTCCACCTTCTAAGTCTCAGAAGATGCAAGCAATGTAAATTAATAAGACATATTAAAAGCCTGTCAAGAAAGTAAATGGGGTCTATTTTGATGTCATGTTGACTTTAAAGGAGGCGTCAAGTAAAACGGGAGTGACATGAGCACACATGACCAACCATATTTACATAACATAAAGAGAATTTAAAGGTGCAGTAGGGAACACTTCTGGCTATCAAAGTACTCAATTTCATGCATTGTTGCATTCTGAAACGTAAGCATGAAAAGCACTGGCTAACAGTTTACATCTGCATTTACATATTTTGCGTAGTTTCTGACCAAAAGAATCAAAGAGAAAGTGGAAAATAGTGATAAAAACTAAATAAAAAGAGAGATAGACAGACAGATAGATAGATAGATAGATAGATAGATAGATAGATAGATAGATAGATCGATGGAGAGATATATAGACAGACAGACAGACAGACAGACAGGTAGATAGATAGGTAGACAGACAGATAGATAGATAGATCGATGGAGAGACAGACAGACAGATAGATAGATCGATGGAGAGACAGACAGACAGACAGACAGATAGATAGACAGACAGACAGACAGACAGGTAGATAGATAGATAGATAGATAGATAGATAGATAGATAGATAGATAGATAGATAGATAGATAGATAGATAGATAGATAGATAGATCGATGGAGAGATAGATAGACAGACAGACAGACAGACAGACAGGTAGATAGATAGATAGATAGATAGACAGACAGACAGACAGACAGATAGATAGATCGATGGAGAGATAGATAGACAGACAGATAGATAGATAGATAGATAGATAGATCGATGGAGACATAGATAGACAGACAGACAGACAGACAGACAGACAGATAGATAGATAGATAGATAGATAGATCGATCGATGGAGAGATAGACAGACAGACAGACAGACAGACAGACAGACAGATAGATAGACAGACAGACAGACAGACAGACAGATAGACTGCACGCTCTATGAAAAATTGGACTGGCTCCAACCTAAAGAAAGAAGAAGGTATCACTGGTATATGTTTATTTTTAATTGCACTAATTATGCCAATAAATGTCCCCCTTATCTTCAACAATACTTTGTCAGACACATCTTAGCCTATCCTATACGACACTTGCTACATTCATTTTTTGCTACACCAAGAATCCATCGGGAAATTGGGAGAAGAGCATTTTGTCATAAAGCTCCTACGGACTGGAATAACTTCCCATTGTCACTGAAATCTATCACATCTTTACATGTATTTAAATCGGCACTATTTGCATATTTAAAGACACCATGTACATGTTTTAATTGAGGATTCTTTTTCTCAGCTTATATTGTAGTAAATATTAGGCTCATTTGAATGCTGTAATGTCATGTGAACAGCCTATGAGGCCTTATTACTTAATTTTGAAGTTTTTTTTTTTTTTTGTCAATGTAAACCATGCAATTTATTGTATAATTTGGGGAGGTGGTGGGTCTTAGGGGGCAACATGCTGTGAAAGATGTCCTGTTGATTTTGGTCTTTATTTTTGTGTTGTTTTTCTTTTTTCTTTTTATATGTGTTATTGTGTGTTGTCATGTTTTGAGCATGTGTGGCTCTTGTTGTTATTTTCAATCAGTGATTGAAAGGACCCCTTGAAAATGAGATGGTACATCTCAAGGGGCTATCCAAAATAAAAGAATAAAAAAGAATAGACAGACAGGTAGACAGGTAGACAGACAGACAGACAGACAGACAGACAGATAGATAGATAGATAGATAGATAGATAGATAGATAGATAGATAGATAGATAGATAGATAGATAGATAGATAGATAGATAGATGATAGATAGATAGATAGATAGATAGATAGATAGATAGATAGATAGATAGATAGATAGATCACTTTCCTCAAAATTTCCAGACAAAATAACTTTATCATATATTGTCGTGATACAAGATTTGGGTCACAACACCCACTCATAACTAAGAGTATAAGTGGACTTCATGGGAAAAATAAAACATTGCAAATGTGTAGAATGTAGCGTGTGGTGACACACTGAAAGACTGTATCTAGTGTGTAGTGGTGTCGCTGTACTGGAGCAGTGGGCATGAGGAGTGCTGAGAGCCACTAACACACACACACACACACACACACACACACACACACACACACACACACACACACACACACACACACACACACACACACACACACACACACACACACACACACACACACACACCAAGCTCTGTCACTTGAACTACAGCCGTGTGTTAATCAACATCTCCACTCGCTTCCTCTCCCATGTTACTCAGCGGCATTAGTCTCCCTTCACTCTCCCTCTATCTAATTTGATTTTTGTATGCACTCTTTTTTCCTCATCCCCCCATGTCTCTGATTCATCTTGTTGCTCACAACCTGCTCTTTCCTGTTTTTCTTTTTATCTGCTCCTCTCCTCGTTCTGTTTGTTCTGGCTGTGTCTTTAACTAGCACACATACCTGTCACTGAAGTATTGAGTTGAGGATCAGATGGGTAAGGATCACTCACTCACTCTCACACATATACAAACTCTCTCTCTCTCTCTCTCTCTCTCTCTCTCTCACACACACACACACACACACACACACACACACACACACACGTATACACACACGCGCGTCTTTATAAGCACTTATCAGGGCAGAAAATAGCTTGCTTTTCATTATCCAGCTTACTTATTTTGATTCGGCTAAAAAAGGTGGAATCTCTTCACTTTTCAATTAGTAACGCATGACTTGGCACCACACAAAGTCCTTTTATGTGAAATGCACATTTTCAATCCTTGCAAAGTTTGTATTTAAATAAATGGCTCCCTGTGTGTGCTGTGATGAGGTCTCTCACTCTCACGGCCGCAGGTTACATTCTCTTTCCACCGGCACTAATATGCATGTTCGCTGGCAGACGTTTGTGGTGCAGATTATCCTCATTTACATTTGAACTCAGAGTCAATTTAACTCATTTGTGATTCATTCTGCTGTACCTTCTTTCTTTGTTAAATGCTTTGCTTTTCCCTCTGCCCTCTCACTATTTAAAATAAATACAACAAAAATACAATTAAAGTTTTTCATTTTCTGAAGAAACTACGAGGCCAGTGCCAAAAAAGTAATGACCACAATGCTGAGGTGTTGTGGGTGGTTACCTGGGTGTTGCTATGCAGTTGCTAAGGTGATCTGAGTGGGGTTTTTTTTCATTTGGTGTTATGTAGTTGCTAGGGTGTTGCTATGCAGTTGCTAATATATTCTTAGGATTTTCAGCACACTTCTAGTGCACTAAATGGTTGCTAGAATGTTCCTATGTGGTAGCTAGGGTGTTCTGGGCGGTTGCCAGGGTGTTGCTATGCAGTGGTTGTTAAGATGTTAAGATGTTGTTGCTAAGTCGTTGAAAGTGTTTTCAAGTATTGCTTTGAGGTGGTTAAGGTTTTCAGCACATTTTTAGTGCACTAAATGGTTGCTAGAATGTTGCTATGTGGTTTCTAGGGTGTTCTGAGTGTTTTTGTTTAATGTACTGCTATGTGGTTGCTAGGGTGCTACCAGGGTGTTGCTATGCAGTTGCTAAGATGATTTGAGTGTTTTCAGCATGCTTCTTTGAGGTTGTTAGGGTTTTTAGCACATTGTTAGTGGACTAAATTGTTGCTAGAATGTTGCTATGTGGTAGCTAGGGTGTTATGGGCAGTTGCCAGGGTGTTGCTTTGTGGCTGCAAAGTTGTTCTGCATGGATTTAGAACATTGCTATGCTAGGGTGTTTTGAGCATTTTTAGCACATTGCTGTGTGGTTGCTAGTGTTTTCTAGGTGGTTTAGACTAAAGCTTTGCTAAGCAGTTGCTAGGGTGTTCCGAGTGTTTTAATGTTTTGCTAGCTAGGGTGTTCTGGGTGGATGCCAGGGTGTTGCTATGCAGCTGCTAAGGTGTTATGCATGGGTTTAGAACATTGCTATGCTAGGATGTTGGGGTTACCAAGGGTAACCATGCATAACTGAGACGTTTTTAGCACATTTTTAGTGCACTAAATGGCTGCTAAAATGTTC
>CM038640.1:28586239-28613739 GCA_021554675.1 Leuciscus idus | reverse complement strand
TCCAGAAGAGACAGAAACACAAACATCTGCTACATGTGTATTTTAGCTACACTAGTCTAAAAGCTAACAGGCACACATTAAAAGACACAAAACTCTAATTCTGAGTTCACGGGGTCAACATCTTTGTTGCTGTAAACAATGCCGCTTGCTTCCTTGTTTCAGACTAACGAGGTGGAAAACGAGCAAGCGAGCGGCGCTCCGGAACCAAACCCGGCAAATGCAACAAACACAAGCATTCTAATCTTTTCTGTAAACTTCAGAAAGTTTAGACAAACCCGAAAAAGTATGCTGGGAATCACTCAAAAACTAGAAGGGAAAAACAGTTTGTTGGCATCTGTATTTTTTAACAGGGAAGCATCAGATAGGTAAACATGCATTTGACTGAAAAAAAAAAAATTTCTTTACACTTTTAGAAGCATAACGGTTCTTTATTGGCATCTATGATTCGATAAAGAACCTTCAATATCCCGGGAATATTTCCATTCCAAAAAAGGTTCTTTATAATGGAAAAAGAAGGGGTGGGCGATATGACATAAGTCTTATTTCACGATAACGATATATATCACGATATACTGTAGTTACTTTTTTTGCTTTAAATAAGGTTTTTATGATATAACATTTTTTGATTCCATTCATATTTCATCATTCTTGTCACCATGTTCAATATCACAAAAAACTAATACTAGGCTTGGAAAAAAAAACCTCTCAAGCTTACAGAAGACAAGTAAACAGTGATAAAGATAAAGAGCAAAGAAAACAAAGACACAAAATTAAATAGACCTACCTGAACAACTTCAAGCACTAGAAATAAGAAATACTACATAAATTGTTTTAAATTGTACTCCATAAATAAGTTTTTATACATCAGATGTATTAAAAAGCATAGCATAGTCTTTACTGTGTAAATTAAATATAAATGTATTCTTATTAAAGTTACAAAGTGATTCCAGTCAAGAGCAGAGAGAGATTTTCAAATTTTTTGTTGTTTGATTAACATTAATAACGACTTCAGGTATATTAGGCTGCTGTCACTTTAAAGGCGGGCGTACACGGCATAGATATCATATAATAAAGGCTAGATGTCTTAAGGCGGAGTCACTTCCGGCATCACCGGCGTGTCCATCTTGCCACAGGGAAGCTGTGAATTAAGGTGAGTGATCAGCACGCACACAAATCCTCTTATCTCGCTGAAATCTTGACGGATTTACAAACGGTTTGGTTTCTTACAAACGTTATTAACATGGCTATAATTCTTTCATATGGAAGTCCATTGTTATAATTATTCATATGTATGCAGTGTCATAACTACATCTCTGACGTTTATAACAAACCAAACCATTTGAAAATCGGTAGAAAATTGAGCAAGTTATGGTTATTTAAAAGTACATGCACCATGTTACGAGTGAGCGAGCACCCTGTGGTAAGATGGCCGCCGTGTGCGGACGTCGAGCTCCATTGGCCAGCAGCGCGCACGAGACATGGGGCGGCAGTGGCTCAGTGGTTCATGTAGGTTGTCTACAAACCGGAAGGTTGGTGGTTCAATCCCCGGTTCCACCTGACCAAGTGTCGAGGTGTCCATGAGCAAGACACCTAACCCCAGCTGCTCCCGACGAGCTGGGTGGCGCCTTGCATGGCTGACACCGCCGTCGGTGTATGAATGTGTGAGTGAATGGGTGAATGTGAGGCTATATGTAAAGCGCTTTGGTGGCCATAGGTCTGTGAAAGCGCTATATAAATGCAGTCCATTTACCATTTACCATCTAGCCTTTATTATATGATATCTATGGTACACGGTGCGAGTTCGGACACTCGGGAGGTCGTGAGATATTGCACACGTTGCGAGTCAGTTTAACTGATAATCGCGTCAAAGCAGCTGGTACACGACACGACTGTCCTGCACGAATTTTATCCCGAGCCGGCAGCAATCACGTGGGCTTTCGCGCTAAACACAGAGACCGTCATGTTGCATGCAGGCAAAGCTTCAGATAGAAAAATGACAGAAATGTGTGTGCAAATGATTTGTTGAAAAGCAGAGAACAGTAGCCATTCCTTTCAACATAAAAACGAGAGAGAGAGAGAGAGAGAGAGAGAGAGAGGTGTGTGTGTGTGTGTGACAGTGTATGCGCACGCTGTATGGTTGCTGCCACTGAGGTATAGCTCCATCGACGTGGTTGTGTATGATTTGGCAATAGGGGCAGCTGGTGAAAATCGGGTTTAAAAATGATCGGGAGGTCGGGATGGTGCTCATAACGTGCTCGGCTCGGCTCGTAATTCCTCTCACACGCTGCGAGCCGCGACCATGCGAGCATCACCGATTCCACTCGATTTCTCCCGAGTGAAAAAAATGATCTGCGAGCTCGTAAAAACAGCAAAAATCGCACCGTGTACGCCCGCCTTAAGACCCACTGCACGGATCCAATATACTTGTACGTTTTCTTTCTCAACTGTTTACATTCACTTAAGACATAAATGACTGTGTTTACTTGCAAAGACTTGGTCACTTCGACACATAAGTATGTGTATTTAACTGTCCAAGCCCAATTATTTGGCAAAAAGCTCTCATGCTCTATGACAGTGCTGAGAAACAGTCTCTCCGAGAACGCGCACATATAGCAAAATAAGTTGTCTGTTGCTGCTAACTGAGCTTCAATGGTTTAAATTCACTTGTATTTTAACCGCAATACTTAAAACACATGCAAATGATAAGCTTTTGTGACTGCGTTTCAGTTCATTAGATTATTAAAAATGTTCTTCACACCAAGAAAAATAATGGTTCTTTTAAGAAATGTTCACTGAAAGGTTCCTCAATAGCCGTGTTTCCATTACCCTTCAAATTTAGCAAATTGAAATTGAAAATACACCCAATGGAAATGCATCAATTTCACAAAAACTCCCATATATCGCAAAAAAGTTTTTACGCTCGCATGCGGTGGTTTTTCAGGCAATTCGAAAAAGGATTAGGTCACTTAAAGATGCCGCGGTATGTTTAGACAAGACGAGACATAGTTCTTTATTAAAGGTGCTCTAAGCGATGTTGGGTGACGTCACTTCTTGTTGACGTTCAAAGTATTGTCAAACAAAACGGAGGCTAGCTCGACCCTCCTCCTCATCCCGTCCCCTCCCCCTCCCTCCCTTCCATGCTTCCTGAAACAGGCTTTTCCGGAGTAAATTCTGGACTTTGCTTTTCCTTCTCCTTTTCCCTCTTCTTTGCTATTTGTTCATCGGAACGTCGTCTCTTTGGTCGTGTGTCGGCCATATCAAAATTCAAGAGAATATAATTCTAACGTTATTCGTTGTCGTTGTCTAGGACATCTCTCCTCTAGCTAACTTCCCTCTTCATGCTTCTCTCTCCTCCACTCCCCACACACCCCCCTTCATGTGCGAGCGCACTAACCCCCCAACCCCCACCCCCAAATCATTCTTGTCGGTTATTGGCTGGAACACTGTTTGTTATGTTTCGTGGTCCAGGCTGGGCCAGTTTGTTTTTGTTGCCGTTTGTGGAGCCTGGGCTGTCTACAGAGACCGCGTTTCTTTACAGTGTGTTCAGGGGACAGGCAGCTAGCGGATAGTGAGGAGATATTTGCTGTATGTGACAAAAAATGTTTCAGCCTAAAAAAAACGTGTGACCTTTAAACAAAAGTATTACGGGAATACTGGATTCTAAACAACAAATAAATGCCACAATTTATCAAGACCTTGAAGCAGATACAGTATGAGGGAGAAACACCTCATATGTGCCGCTCCAAGTATAAGGGTCTTTCCTTGCCATAAATGCTTGGATAACATGCATACGTCTCCTTTGATTAAAAATAATGGCTAGTGCGGTGGCTGGGATATACATAAACCGGCCAACCTCCGTCGCCATGATTTTTGGAATGACTTATCGCGAGAGGAAAAAATTACGTTTTAGTCGCATAACATCGGTTAATGGAAACACCGTCATTTCACAATCGTTTTTTATCAACATTTCGAAAATATTGCTAGTTTTGCTACGCAAATCTGTAATGGAAACACGGCTAATGGCACAGAAATGGTTCTTCTAAGGCATCGCTGCAAAAGCCCTTATCTGGAACCTTTATTATCAAGAGTTTTTGCGGGTATTTTACAGAAGCTCTGAGCTGTTCTGGATGGTGATTTATATCGCCAAAATGAGCAGAACTGTTGAACTTGGAGGGCCGCTTTGAGTTACGAGTCTCAGACTCGCGCCAGCTCACCGGACGTCTCTTGCTCAGAGGTGACTCAGATGCTGTGAATGGCTTCAGGCTTTGTTTACTCACTCGCACACGCATTTATTAAAGTCGACGGATATGGACTGACAGAAACCCATAAGCCTTATCAAATCCACAGTCACTCACACTCACCTCTCAAACTTTGATATCTCACACACACAGCACATACCGCAAGCATCCTATCTTCACAGACAACATCAAATACTTCATCCACACGTACACAGATGCTTCCCACCCCCACGACACCAAACCACACTTTCATATCTCTCCTTCAAACACCCAGCGCTGAGGTTTTTAGCACTTCGAGAAAGCTGCACGGAGAATGAAAGCAGTCATCACGGGTCAGTGGGCACAAGGCTTGTTTGAGAGATTCAGCGACACTTTTCACAATACTGTGAATCAGTTCCTGCTGAGAGCCGGGATTCAATCCACACACCAGACAACAACGTCCGTAACACACAAGGCCAGACCTGGAAATAAAGCACAGCTTCCCGAGAGACGTGCAGGATAAGGTTAAGATGCTCAGTGACTTCACTCTGTGATCATTGTCAGATCCAGTAGAGGATCATCACACAAAATCACTGGCCCAAAAATACACAGTTCAGATGGCTTCCTAATCTCATGCACCTGATTTAACTCATTGGAAAAGCCTAAAAGACCTGTTTTTTTTCCCTTTAAAGCAAATTTAATCAGGGATCATACTTATAAGGCTATTTTCAATCATGCAAGTACAGCTCCTATCAATTTCAATGGAGAAACACCAACATTTGCATACTTATTCGTCTAAATTATTTCAAATCTGGAATAAAATCTGACAACGATGGCATCTTTTTTAGCTTAAATCACACACAAAAATCAGTATTTTTCATGCTGGTCTATGGGCATGCACATTCTAGAGTAAACAAACAGGCGACTGCCTCTTTTAATCGTGAAACTTAATACTCAATATAAATTCAGTTTACACTACACCATTCAAAAGTCTGGAATCTGTTTTTGTAAGAAGTATCTTGTGCTCACTACGGCTGCGTTTGTGACCCGTGCTGGCAAAATGAGTCGGAATGAGCACATTTTCAAAAATGAGTTTTTGTTATTTTCACATTCTCTATTAAAAAACCTTCAAAATGATGTATGGTTTGTTGGAATCAGATTTTTTTTTTTTACTGAGCTACACCTGTTTGGAGTCGATACAGTCAGCAAACTAAATTTTGAGAAAAATCTAGTTAAAGGTTCCAAAACAAAATCACCAAGCAACCATATCTTAAATCCCTGGTAATATCACCAAATTTGGCACCAAATATCTATAGGAGAAATATATATTCAACTTCCTTTCCATGAGACCACAATTGTTTGATTAACATTAATGAAACAGTCCGACCTACTGTACAGCAGGGGGTTATACATCAGATGTTTTTCCCCAACAGTTAACCAAACGTTCACTTAAGACATAACAGATGATGTTTGCGTAAATACTCACCAAGAAATACTGTAATTCTGTGTATATGTGTATATCGGGATCGCTTTGAAAGATTGTTTTGTTTACATAAGAAAATTAGCTCTCATTAGATTCATGCCATCGAGAAATTACTATGAATATTCACAAAGTTGAAATGCTGCGCTTTACAACAATACCAAACTTGTGCTGAGAGGAAAATTTGATTTACCACTTTTTAAACATTTTTTAACGTGTGCCCCCCCTCCCCATTTCTTATTTATAGGCCTTTTTGTCATTTATTATATTGGACAGTGGAGGAATAGAGAGAAAGAAGAGGAACAGGATCAGAAATAAATCATGCAGGCCGTATTTGAACTAGTATTTCTGTGATCGTGCAGTTCTCATATGTGCAAATGAGCACATCAGCTGAATTCAGAGTATCATACTCTTATGATTTATCCCGTATCTATATATGCCAGAAATAGTAACCGCAGTAGTATGCTCTCTATCCATTGTATATCACTGTGCGACATTATAACTGATTAATTCTCTTCTGTGCAACGAAAGAGTGGGTGTCTCTTTAAAGCCGACAGATGATTATAAATATAATTGACTTAATTACATGATATGCTACTTTAGATGATCTGATGTATTAATTAAACAAATTAATTTCATTAAATGCATATCCCTCATTTTACGGGTGATTGAACGCATCCTTATTTTGTTTATGTCGCCAAGTTTCGGTAAAGCAGTAAAGCAAATAACAAATAGCGCAAAACAAAATGGTCAGTTTAGTCTGGAAAATCCACCGTCACACTCATTTAGAAGAACCAAGTCAGTCAAATTAAATGCTAACACAAAATATTAAACAAAGCTTAACACTTAAAATATTTGTACAATAGTTCTACAGTGTGACCAGTTCAGTTCGATTAGAGAACAAATGGCTGATATATACCGGTTTGTTTTTTTGTAAATCAAATACATAGTAATTCTAATCAATCATAGTATTCTGATTCCTGAACTAATTAATAATATGCCACAGTTCTTTGTAGCAAATCAAATACATATAGCGGAAGCACAACCATGCTACTCCGATTGCCAAATAAATGACTCTAATGAGTCGGTTCTTTTATGGCGCGTTTCCACCGAGCGGTACGGTACGGTACGGTACGGGTCGGTACCCTTTTATTTGCGTTTCCACTGCCAAAAGTTGAGAATGGTACCAAAAAGCCGAACCGTACCGTACCACTTTTTGGGTACCCTTCCGTTGGGGTACCTAGCACAGTGGTACGGTACTAAAAGGTGGAGCTAGACTCACTGCAGGACGTTGATTGGTTGACAGACGATCGTCACTTGCGCGTGCTACGAGGGGAATGACAACATAAGAAGCGCCATTTTTTAATATACAGTTTAATATAATACTACTGTTACTGTGTCACGAAATGTAATTTTAAGAGTTTTTCAGGCGAGAATGTAGTTGTTTAAAGCTCAAATCTGTGGTTTATTTATAAAGATGATTTGTTTTTCCCCGGTTGTGAGATCCATGCGATCAGCGGGCGCTCGGCGCTCATGTTTCCCGGCTGGATGAGCCTTTCCTCGGCTAAGTTAACGTTAGTTCTTCTGACGTTCGCCGATGACTCCGACGGTAGTGGTTAAACATGAGATATAATTCGTCTTGTGCAGACCTAACGGGCGATCTTTGGTCTAGTGAATATATAATTCGTTCCCTGTCAATCGTTTTGGCTGAGGGCTAAGTTAAGTTTCATATTATAGGCTATTTGTATTTAACTTTACTGTTGTAATGTTAGACTAGAGCGCAGCATTTGGGCATTTGACTGAATTGTTTGCTTTATTTCTATTGTATAGCTTCTTGTACCTTTTACTTAAACTTTTATATTGGCTATTATTGATAAAACTGAAATTCTACAAAAAGAAATATGGTTTCTTGTCATTTTCTTATTACAAGATTATCACTGATGTTTATTGCAACATTTGTACAAATGCATATATTGCCTGTAATATGTGTAATTTTTTTTTATTATTTAAACGAAAAGAGGTAACAGTTAACGTTAGGGTTGTGTTTTAAATTTCGTTTTGTTATAAATAGAATAACGTATAACGTGCAGTGAATAATCAATATGCGTTGCGCATGAACCACATTTGTGTCCCTATAATGTTTAATTTATTTAAATGAAAACGAAAAGAGGCAGAGTAGTGTTTTATAACATATTTCGTTTTATTGTTGCTTAAAATGTACATACAGAGTAACAGAGATAACCGGAGTAGCAGAGCAAGCTGAGTGACGCTTTTAAGAACGCGCTGTACCATGTGCATGTAGGAGTGAGTCGCACATGGCAAGTACAAACTTTGCGTACTTAATATTGAGAAAAGCCTAATGTCGGCGCTTGTCTTCTTGTGACAAACATGTCGAGGAGCAAGAACAAGATCTGCTGTATATGTCATCCATTGTAGTTTACTAAGTTCTTCTTCGCGCGAAAATTACGTCGATCGAAACACCACGCCTATCAAGTAAGGGTACTGTTGGCAGTGGAAACGCTAGCCAGACCATGGTTAACAGACCCGAACCGTACCGTACTGTACCGTACTGTACTGCTCAGTGGAAACGAGCCATTAGGTGAATCAAAACTATAGAGAGCGACCAATGTAGTACCCAAAACGAATGACTCTTAGGAGACGATTCTTTTAATGAATAGTTCAAAAAGACAATTAACTGGTTTGTTATCAGTGCTAAGAGACCCCCAAGAATTTTTTTTTTTTTTTACTTGGAGGGTCTAGAACTGCTTCTTTTAATTAAAAATCCAGGAAAGGGGGGGAAATATCTCAATTTAATGCTCTGGCATGTTTTTTATTTATTATTATCTAATTTTTTAATTGGCCTTATAGGCTGTCATTTTTAAGCATGAACAAGTGGGTCATGCACAGTTTTAATATTTTAATATTTAATATTAGTTGAGCAGTATTGGGTGTTAATGAAGTTTTTATTTTATGATTTTTACTTGATATGCTACATTAAAGCTAACTTTATTTTTCATATTACAAACTTTATAAACTTTTTTTTATTTTTTAAACTAACCAGGGGCAGTGAATTAAACAGCCCAATATACATAATTTAATGTTTTTAAAATGTGCAAAATCCATCAACAACCACAACCAATCTTAGACCAGCCTCCTTTTTTTTTGTCACCTCATTAATCAAAACAGCCATAAGTGCTGATTAGTCTATGGAAGAACCTTTTTACTTCCCATAACATGAAGTCAGAGTGAATTGTATTGCAAACACGATAACATAAATGCATTACCATTTCATCTTCAGATGCAAATATCTTCTTCATATTCAAGACAGCAAATTCACTATAAATCTGAGAGATGGTGCTCTCTCATAGTAATTGGATGCAGTGGTTGTGGATTCAGGATTACACTCAGATGGTCAAATGAGACAAATTCATGTCTCCATTAGAATTTAAACTGCTGTTGGCTTTAAATCACAAACCTATGGGGCTAATATAGAGTTTAAAGTATGAATCAGCTAGCACAGGACATTTTTTTATTATTTAATGCATGTTGAAATTTCTGTATTGCCATTATTGATAATCAAGAAGGCAACATGTGATATTAAACAACCAAGTGTATGTAAATTTGTATATTTACGTGAATAATTTTGTCTTCTATTATACATCTTTTCAGGGCAGAACAGGACATTTTTGTGAGAGAAACAAACAACAGTTGGTTTAAACGCTTGTGATTAGAGAGATTGATTCAGGGAGCCGATGAACACGAGTAAATCCATAATTGAAGCACAACAAATATGATACGCCGCAAAATTCAACTAACAGTATTACACATTTCAAGGGAAATAATCTATTTCGCAAAATTCTGACTGGGGATACGATTTATGCGGCTAAGTAATTGTGTACGTCATGACTCTCTAGTGTGCGACTGATAAGATCGCATCCCAATCAGACAGAATATAATACAGCAGACGCAAGTCGGTCCCTCATGTGTCTTGACATCACACCCACAGTCTCCAAACCACCACTCATGTCTTTGAGCTGTCAATCAATTACTGCAATAAGACCGCATCCGCAGCATGAATAGAATCTGTGTAATAAGCTCGCTGCGGCTAACAAGTGGACAGAAGTGCAGTCAGGAAAATAGGACAGAGAGACTTAAAGCAGAAGAGAAATAAAGCATGAATCCATTTCAAAAGGTTACATCATGTCACACACAAATCTGAACGCCCACATGTCTTCTCTTCCTGCTGGTTAGTCTAACCGCGGACGTGGAAACAGCGCTTGTGATGTTAGCAAACAGTGCACTGCGTGTCATTAGACCAGCTAATGGACAGCGTACAGCGTACAGCGTACATGCTGACAGGGATATGAAAAGCCCACACCGCAACTCTTTGATCTTTAACTAAATATCTATTGAATTCTGAGTTTATATTCTCAGAAACTAAATTAGACTAGAACAGACCAAAACAGACTGGAACAGAACTGAGGACACTAGCTGAGACCAGAAACTGATAGACTAGACTAGAACATAACAGAGTAGACTGCATACATACATACATATACATACATATATATATATATATATATATATATATATATATATATATATATATATATATATATATATAAAAATAACGACTTTATTCAACTATTCACACAGAAGAAAATGAATAGATGAATAAAGTCGTTATTTTTGTTGTTTTTTGCCCAAAAAAAGTATTCTCATCGCTTGATAAACTGAAGGTTGAGCCACTGTAGTCACTTGGACTATTTTAACGATGTTTTCACTAACTTTTCTGGACCGAAGCCAATGAAGGAGTCAGACAGCTCTCAGATTTCATGAAAAATATATTAATTTGTGTTCCGAAGTCGAAAGTCTTACGCGGTTGGAACAACATGAGGGTGAGTAATTACTGACAGAATTTTCATTTTTTGGGTGAACTAACCCTTTAAATAGAGTGGAATAGATTTACTAGTCTAGATAGACCAGACATGCTAGACTAGACATCATATAATACAATTAAATAGAGTAACAAAGTATAGCAGATTAGATTATCAGAATAGAATAGAATAGTGGAGTGGAGTAGAGCATATATGATCCTTCATAGAAAGCAATAGAACAGTAAAGTGAAGTAGATTAAAGCAGACAGACTAGACTAGAATATAACAGAGTACACTAGACTGGACTAGAATAGACTAGACCAAAGTAGACTAAAACTAGAATAAAACAAAGCTTAGTCGATTACACTAGATTAGACTATGACAGATGACAATAAACTTAAATAGCGTAATAAAGTACGGCAGATTAGATTATAATATCTTAAATAGAACATAATGGAATAGAACAGTAAAGTGGAATAGATTTACTAGTCTACAACATAGACTACAACAGAGTAAACCAGACTAGACTAGACCAGATTAGACAACTATTATAAAATAAAGTTTAGTAGACTAGAGCAGATTACAACAAATTAAATAGAGTAATAAAAGTACAGCAGATTAAATTACAACAGAACAGAATAGAATAGAATAGAATAGAATAGAATATAGAATAGAATAGAATAGAATAGAATAGAATATAGAATAGAATAGAAAAGAATAGAACAGTGGAATGGAGTAGAGCATATATGATCCTTCATAGAATGGAATAGAACAGTATGTCATGATTCTGCCTTCTAGTCTTTGATTTTCCCTGGTCTTGAGGCAGGATCATGACAGACCCATGTTTTATGTTCACACACATGGCCTTTTGTTGGGCCATGTGCTTGTGTTGTCTCGTTACCTTGCCCCGCCCACTTGTTATCCTCGTTTTGTCATTATTGTTTCATCTGTGTCACCTGCTGTCTTCGTTAGTTTCTCCCTATTTAATCCCCTTGTGTTTGCTGTCTTGTGTCGGTTCATTGTCTAAACTTGTCCTACTTTATACGTTTATCTCTCTGAGACACTCTGTGTGAGTACCTTTGTTGAGAGTCCTGTCGAGAGTTATTGTTACATTGTATTTATTGTTTGTTAGTCTAGTTAGCTGTAAAGTCTTAGTCTTAGTCTAGTCCTTAGTTTGCCTCCCTGTCCTGTTTTGCCCCATTGTGGGTTTTGTTTTCCTGTTTATTCTGTCTAGTTGTATCAATAAACCGTGTATATTGCATTCTGTCTGCATTTGGGTTCATCTCCTCACATCCACATGACACAGTAAAGTGAAGTAGATTAAAGCAGATAGACTAGACTAGAATATAACAGAGTACACTAGACTGGACTAGAATAGACCAGACCAGACCAAAGTAGACAACTAAAATAAAACAAAGCTTAGTTGATTACACTAGACTAGACTATGACTATGACTATGACTAGACTAGACTAGACTAGAATAGAACAGAACAGAAGAGTGAAGTGGATTACAGTAGACAGGCGTGTTTGGAGGTTCTGGAGCAGAGCTGGATGTGTGACTCACTTTGAGTGAAGCGCGGTGGGTTGTCATTGACGTCACTGAGGTGCACAGTGATAGTGGTGGTCCCTGTCAGACCCCCCTGATGGCCGCCCATGTCTCTTGCCTGGAGCACCACATGGTACTGCGCCTGAGCTTCTCTGTCCATATCTGGGACCGCCGTGCGAACTATACCTGTAGAGACACACAGAGAGAGACAGGAGCAGATCACTCACAGTCACAGAATACCTCACTTTGGCAATACTGAGCAATTTTCATGCCAGTGAGTTAATTAGGTTAAACTGAAGTGAATTAAAAGGAATCACATTGAACATCCTACACCATCACACTGCTGGAGAAGGATACAGATCTGACTACTTGACTAATGGGTCAAACTAATCTTACAGTGGATGGAACAGTCACTGCGTTTTGAATTTGGGGTCGGTATGATTGTGTTTAATGTTTTTAAAAGAAGTGTCTTTTGCTCACCAAAGCTGCATTAATTTGATCAAAATAACAGTAAAAACAGTGACACTGTAAAATATTATTTATGCCATGACAACTCTCTGAGTGTTTGGCATGGTAAAGAATATGACAATGTTGATATGTTTGGTCTTGGCGGATTAGATCTGCTACACTGCTGCTGTTATTGCTGATGCTGCAGAGTGAGAACAGGACTTGCTACTGCCAATACATACAAGACACGCTGCTGCTGTACAATATACATGAATTACCCGTATCAGATCTATACAGGTGGAGCTGGGGAAGGTGGAGGGTTTCTGAAAGCGCACTGCAACTGCTACAGCAAATGCTGACCAGTATTTGAAGGTTGAGTGAGTTCATTGGCTACTGATACAGCAGGAACCAATCAGCTGGGCCCTATAGACTGATGTGATTGTACACAGATTGAGTAAAGGACCATCAGCCTGCGCTAGTGTTGTCAAAAGTACAGACTCCAGTACCAAGAAATGTAAAAAATGTGACGCTTCGAGCGCTGTTGAGCGGAATCGTAAACACCTCTGATTGGCCATTGTGTTCATGCGCTCATCAAACATGTCTGTGATTGACTAAAATGATCAGTACTTCAAAAACATGTTGTAAATAAACATCAATGATGCTTTTCACCGAGCCGTAACACAGATACACACGGGAGCGTTTGAAAGCAGTCATCTATCAGCGGACCGGTCAGCATCATTACTCCAGTCTTCAGTGTCACATGATCCTTCAGAAATCATTCTAATATGATGATTTGCTGCTTTATATTTTTAGACAGTTCAAAATAACAACATTTATTTGAAATAGAAAGATATTATAATTCTCTTTACAGTCACTTTAGATCAAATGAATGCATCCTAATAAATGTATTTCTATTAAATACCAAAAAAGACTCAAGCAGAAGTGACAACATGTAGACAACATTTCTGACTGGTTAGTTGATGAATTTATGTAGCTTATGTGTAGTTATCTTCAAGTCATTGATTAGCATATTCTGTCATGATAATCTATAAATCGCGTTCCCGGGGGCGGGGTTTATGTAAATTCTAGGGTTGGTGATGTCACTAACCCGGGAGGAATGTCGTATAGTCCCTATCAGCCGTTTGTTGTAGTCCTTAAATTATTTCTTCAAAAGAAAATATCTCCCTTTGCTTTGAACTTTGAGCGTCATGACTTTGCAGATGTTGATTACACACTACACAATACTTAAAAGTTAAAAAAGTGAAATCATAATCAACCACCCCTTTAATTTCTGGTCTTTTTATGATAATTTTTGACTATTCAAAATCATGATGACTTTTCAGGATTACATTACTTCCTACTGCCTGAGTCTTTTCATTTTCCGTGCACTCGCAGAGGTGTGAAGAGCACCTGAAAACCACACTCAAGTAAAAGTACAAATAGCAAAAATGACTCCATTTCAAGTTCACCAATTCCAATACCACATGAGTAAAATTATCTGATTTTATCAGTGCTTAAGTATTTTACTTGTACTGAACGTAGGCTCAAAGATGCACTAGTTCTCCACACCTAAGAGACATGCCAGTGAAATAAGAAACAGTTGATTTGTGAGGAGAGCAATCACATATTTATTTTCTAAAAGTCGAAATAAAACTGAACATCTCAATATTGCACTAAATCAAGGTCGACACCAGAGCCCCTTAAGCGTCTACAAACACTCAAGTTTTAATTCAGCTCAAGTGCTCAAAAAGGGCATAAGTAAACCAATATCATTCAAAAAGGTTTCTTCAATATAATGATAAATAAAATAGTGTTACGTGAAATTAAATAATCAACGTCTACTTGCACTGGACGTGCTGGTTTCGATCTCATCACCGGCTGCAGTCATGTCCTCATCTCCTGATATATAAAACACTTGCGATTCACAACTACCTGCTAATGCACTCACATACTTAAAGTAGCCATGTTGACAAGTTTGGGAGAGTAAGAGCAAAACACACAATATATAGTACCTTCAATGCCCTGTAGATATCGCTTCTTTTGTAGCAGAAATAAACTGCTGCAGAAAAAGTTAGGTGCCATGCAAAACTTAATGATTTAATAAATTACTCTTGATAAAAAAGGGAAAAAAGTCGGCACACCATGGCTCCAAAATATGAACATTTAATAATAGCCTTTCACACAGGTGAGAGTGAGTCTATTATTCAATTTTCATATTTTGGAGCCATGGTGTAGCCTGGGTTTCCCCATGCTGCCTTGCACGCAGCGCGATTTTATTCACACACTGCTAGGCAGCCTGGATTCCATGGACCAGATTTTCGCCTCAGCGAGGGGACCATTCACAGAACGGGGAGGGAGCAGCAAGACGATGACGACGTCTATGCGACACACACGTTTTTTTCGATAAAAACATGTCTGTAGAGTGTCCATATATACCTTCTACCCTCATGTTTGTCTTGCACAAACGGCAATAGTCGCTGAACGCCATCGCGTACACATAAATCTCTGACCCATCGTCTTCTTCCTCGTCGAATTTCTGTCGCTCTACATACGTCATCTGGTATAATTGAAACGATTGGCTATGAGGTACGTACAGGCGCATTTGATAGACATTCGTAGCGCCCAATAAACGGCTCTGGGCATTCGTAAACCACGCCTCAAATACGAGAAAATGAACATGTGGTTCCCAGACCACGTCTCAATGAGACGAGGTCTGACGTTAGCCAGGCTAGCCATGGTGTGCCGACTTTTTTCCCTTTTTTATTAATTTTCTTGTCGAGCACCCAATTTGAGCAACATATTGCTTTGGATGTGCGTGCTTTTGATCTGATTTTATAAATTACTCTTTACAAATGTATTGGTGTAAAGTGTACATATACTTCAAAAATGTAGTCAAGTGGAGAATGCAAGACAAAACTAGCCAAAAAGATACTTGAGTACAGTAACTAATTACATGTACTCAAATACTACAAAGTTCTGTACACTTGTATAATGGGAGGTGTTCACTTGCTCATTGCAATGGCCATGCCCGACTGAGCTGTGGTGATTTTGAACATCACTCAGCTTTATTCTTGCACTACAAATGAGTACGCTTACATGCACAATCATAATGCGATTGTAATGGGACTTTGGCAATGTTGCGATTAAACTTTACAACATGTAAACATAATATTCCGATCAAAGAAATGCGATCAAGCTCATAATCATAGTAACCATAATCGCAGTTAAATATGTGGGTACAGCGATTTTAATCGCAATAAACTGGCATGTAAATGCCTTAATCGCATTACCTCTCTGACCAAAGTGTGCATGTGCTCGGACGTACACAGATGCCGTGTGTTGTTCACACAACTTCGTGAATGAACTCCGTGACATTATTTTGAAGTTTTCCGTCTACTCCGAATAGCTGAAATCTGTCTCTGCTCCTTATCTTACAATTACTACAATGTTTACAGTGGCATCACGGTGCAGATAATATCCAATACGTCCATATGTAACAGGTTCTACTTGACCCGCTCCGAGCGGGATTCAAATCGGGGTTGTCTGCATGGGAACAGGATGTGCTAACAAGGATGCTAAAGACCGCAGTCCATGCCGGCGACCCTGGGTCGAATCCCGCTCGGAGCGGGTTGAGTAGGACCGGTTACATTTGGTGCCGTGACCCAGATGGGAGGGGTGAGTGTAAAGTAGACCAGTAAGAGCTGTGTGTGTAAACCTCACTCATTCAAATCTCAAGAGGCACACTAGCAACTGCAGTTGTTAACGTCCTTGTTAGAGCACCCGCCTCCCTCGCCGGTGACGTAAGTTCGAATCACGCTCAGGGGTGCATTTCCCATACAACGACAAAACTCGCAGCTTAACTACCATAGTATGATTTATCGTTGAAGAAATCCAATAGCTAGTCATGATTGTTTCCCAAAACCGTATTGTCGCAAAGTGGTCGTTCAATCACGTTGGTTAATGATGTCAAGCAGGTTTTGGAGTAATAACTTCTTTTTAATGAATCTGTTTGAGATCGAATTAACGCTAGATGTTTTTCTATAAATTACGGACACTGCATCAAATTTTTCTAAGTTATTTAGCTTTATTTCCAGACTCAATCGTAGGCTCGTTCTTACGTACTAGAGCACATACGCACATGCGCACTCTTCAAAAATGGTGCTTTAAATCTCTTGAGAAACTAAAAGACATAAATGACATTTGTATGTATTCTAAATAAAAAACAAAGATTGTACTGAATGTTAGCTTGCTTATTTTGCAAACAAGAAACTATGGTTCTAACCACAGGTCGAGAGCTGTTGTTCCAACCACACAACTTGCTGATAACGATGGAACTTATGAACATAGTTGGCTAACTGTTGGATGCTTGGATGCTTTTGGGAAACGCACCCCAGAGCGTGTTGAGTAGGACCGGTTCCACATAGAAATGTGTTTTGCACTTGATGAAAGTGGATAACAACAGTGGCCAGTATGTGAGTTCATCATTTGTGCTGTGCATATGTGAATAATGGTGTTAAAAATAACCACACTTCTTAGCATATTCAGAATACTGAAAATAGCACGTAAACGGGAGTGAAGAGGGTTGCTCGTGTCATGTTAACATCTCTCTGCGATTAAGTCCTTACTCTGATTATTAGAAAGCATTGTTGGTGCACATTTAACCATAGTCATTTGTTAAGAGCTGAGTGCATGTGTTTAATTAGGTTTTTGGACCACAGCCCAAAAGTCAATAATCCTTCACTTAAAAATAAGAAACATTGCATTTTACCGAATCTAACAGAACACACACCTGACTGCGGGTCCACAGTGAAGTACTGCTGGCCTTGAATCACTGAATACACCAGTTTGGCACTGCTCCCATACGTTGGGTCATCAGCATCTGTGGCTGTCACTTGAATAATCGATGTGCCTAGGGAAAGAGAGAGACGAAATAAGAGATATTTTGACAAAGTCAAAGTTCAATAAGCATGTGACCCTCCATCTTTTCATCCAAACACAGCTCAATGGCAGCAGTCAGAGGACATTTGCGTGTGCATCCGAGCGCAGTACCGATGTTGGCCATCTCAGGCACGGTGGCGCTGTACAGATCGCCTTGGAACAGAGGTGGGTTATCGTTGATGTCTTGCACGCGGATGATGAACTGGGAGGACGGCTCCAGGGCTCGGCCGGTCTGTCGGTCTGTTGCCGTGGCGATAAGGCGGTACTGGTCCTTCTCCTCGCGGTCTAGGGGTTTGGTGACGTGGATATTCCCCGTCCTGCTGTCAATGAC
Organism: Leuciscus idus; assembly: GCA_021554675.1. Classification (NCBI taxonomy): domain Eukaryota; kingdom Metazoa; phylum Chordata; class Actinopteri; order Cypriniformes; family Leuciscidae; genus Leuciscus; species Leuciscus idus. Next base: position 28,595,903 of record CM038640.1, on the reverse strand, counting down.
GAACACCGAGCCGGCCCCTTCACCTTTTAAAATGTATTTTGTGCGTCCATCACCCCTGTCCACACTCGAATGAAGCTGAAGGAATGAATACAAGGTAGAAAAACACAAAATATGTTAAGAAGTTCACAAAATCATTCCCAAATTCCATTTCTATGAAGTCTGTATATACAGTATGAAAGGGAATTGTAATATGATCTGTATTGTAACACAACATATATATATTTTAAAGTAATAGTAAAAACAGTTTGCAAATAATTTGGTTGAAGACTTCAGCTAATCAAAATATTTTAGCTCAAATGATTTATGTAAAACACAAAGTTGAAAAGATGAAAATTATTCAATAATATAATTATTTATTAAAGGTAGGTTTAATAAGGCTTTTATGTGTGGTCTCATTTGATATTAAGGGTGATTGTTTCATTCCGTAAATGCAATATTATGCTCAAGTCTTTCTAAGTCTAAGAATTTTTTGTTCTTGTTGTTGAAATAAATTAATACTTTTCAGCAAGGACACATTAAATTGATCAAAAGTGACAGTAAAGATTCAATAAATTAGAACTTTCTATTCATTAAAGAATCCTGAAAAAAATGAATCACCATTTCCAAAAACATATGACAGTACAAACTGCACAACATTGATAATAATCCTTTTTTTTTTTTTTTTTTTTTTTTTGCATCAAATCATCATATTAGAATGATTTCTGAAGGATCATGTGACACTGAAGACTGGAGTAATGATGCTAAAATATTTAGCTTTGATGACAGGAATAAAGTATATTGCATCCCAGAAAGGCAGCATGTAGATCTGAAGTAGACTTTGAGATATGAAGAACAATTTCCCCCTAAATTTATAATGCATTTTATACAGTACACAGGCACAACAGAAGGTGTTACCTAAATCTAATGCTATTTTCTCACTTGGATAATACTCTTTTCTAAAAACATCCCGTGAAAATAATGACTTCAGAGACCGTCTGGTTCCATGTGAATAAATAACTCCATGAGGTAATGAGATGTGTTTGTTGTTTTCAGTAACTGAGATCCTCAACGGCCAAACCACACAAATGTAATATCCGGGTATTAAAAAAATGACTTAAGGGAAAAACTGTCCGTAATAAACGTACAGCTTTACTAATAAAAAGGCATTTCCCTTTTTAATACTTTCCGACAAAGTCATAATTGCTATGTTTGAGCTCTGGGCAGGCAGACTAATCCAGGATCACTGCGAAAGGGCACCTTTCACCAGGGGCTAAAAAAGACCTCTGTGTCCAGATATCCAGTGTGTCTGATACGAGGAGCACCAGGTGTTTTTGGACTGATACGGGGCTGATGATTGGCCGGGCAGAAAATTCATTAGCTCAGTCGACCAATAAGGTCACTGGGGATCTGTGAGAAACGGAACATAAATGCGCCAAATAAACCTGTAAAGCCAAACATGCTTTGGCTATGAAGAAGCAATAGAATAGTGTTCACTGCGTATTGCCTTTCTATTAAAAAAAAAAAAAAAAGTAAACAACGCAGTCTGTCATTACTGCGAAAAAATAAAACATTTTTAATCCAGTATGTGTGAAAATGTTTAAAAACTCATGGCAATGTGATTAAATAATGATAAAAAAATAAATAAATAAAAATCACATGTTGATAATATTTTGTGCCTGAAATTGTTTTGAATTCCATAAATGCTGCACTATATCAAGTGTCAAACATTTTGTAGTATTGTCTGAATTCTGAGCAAAATTTCATTCATTTTGTTGTGTCACTCAAAAACTGCTTGCCGAACTCACAATTAAATAACACATTTCAAATACACACAAAAAAAGAAAAAAAAATCTGAATTGAACTGTCCCATAAATGTTGTTTCTTATGCTCAAACAGCGTTAAAAAGTATATTTTTATACTATTAGTATATATAGTCCTGAGCGCGAGTCTCGGGAACCAGGGGCCTTATTTATAACCGTTGCGTACGCACAAAAAGGCCCTTGATGGGAAAACTTGATGGGAAAAATTTGTGCACCTGCACGCAAACTTGGACCCATGCGTACGAACATTCTGTAGACGGAGCAGTTTGGCGACACCGATGGTGAGCTGAGGGACTGACGGCAGATGAAGGAAAACCACTTTAAATCTTCAACATGAGTCCTAATCATAAATGCAGTGCATGCTCACAAGAACAGTTTAAATAAATAAAATTATTAAAAAATACTATTTGGCCAGTGCAAGATTGAGAAAACGTTCTCTGAAATGTGTTTTATACTATTTGATACATTTATTCAAAAACAAGGCGAGGATAGGCTACTAAATGATTTTTAGCAATGTAATGTGACGGCACATCCGTATCTCATATTTTCCTTATGTCTTGTACCGTTGAACATGGTATCACGTGGATGAATATGCATATGCAAATGATATGCAGATGAGGATATGCATAGTAAAACTAGGCACTGTCAGCTCCATATATGGTTATTTCGCGGAGGAGACGCATGTGCACACAATCTTCCGCTGACTGGGATTTATTAAGGGAATTTTGCGCAGGTTCTGGCGTATGCACGGTTTTATAAATATGAATATTGTAACAAGGTTAAATGTTGTGGGAAGAAGGAGGAGGGAACCGGCGAACATTCAAACACATTTTAATGATACAAATAAAACAAATACAAAACGAAAGTAAAAGACAACATCCCCTCACGGACGACTGCTGTCACAATATAAAACACAACACAACACAAGTTCAGGCCTGTCCTCTCTCGCTCTCCACTGTCGTCGCTCCTCCTCTATGCTTCCGCTTCTCCGTGAGAGATACGAGACCGGTGCGTCGCGCATGTGTCGCTCATCAGTAATCACGCCACCGGCCTCGTGCCGCTCTCTCAGGGCCTCCGTTAGACCTGGTATGGTGCGACCTGATCGATAAAACCATGGTGCCACGATTTCCCAAGACTCGGCCAAATATCTACACTGGTTTTACAGTCGATTGAAGAATTGTATTGCTCATTTTTGTTTTATGATGACTAATGCCTGCAGTTCAGGAAACATTAGTTCGCTCGAGTGACTCGGATTATGACAAATTCCTGTAAAATTTTATGAATCTTCAATTGGCTTTCATTTCATATTTATGACAGACCAGAGGGTTACAAAGTGGGTTTGTGTATGATGTGCATTCATTACGTTGATGGTTATCAACGTAACCATCGGCATCGTCCTGCTCGCAACAAATATTTTTTGCCGTACGCCATTTTTGGCTTTCGCGCGCACGTACACTTTTAGTAAGGATCCTACGCACAGTTTTATAAATGCGACCCCTGAGCTTAAAACAGCAGCTGCAGTGATGCAATGACTTTACAAATCAGTGATTGGCTCTTTTATTTAGAAGGCGGGACATTTCTGTAACCATTCATAGTAATAGGAGCGCACCGTCTTTGCCATAAAGCACTCTACTACAAAATTCTGGGCTGTTTCAACCCATGTTTGGGTGTTGGTTTACATATTTGTAATTCAATTTTAACCCAACAGTTGGGTTTGCCCATATTTGACCCAAACATGGTTTGAAACAACCCAGCATTGATTGGCCGGTGTACAATCAATATGTATGGTCACCGTGATTTTGCCAAGTAAGACATGTTCCTGGATCAACATATTTTGTTGATCCTGGAATAACATTCCTGTCCCAAAATGTAGTCCTTACCCTATCCCCACCCCTAAACCTAACCCTACCCATAACCTTTCCCTAAAATCAGAGGGAAATGATAGGTGAATAACACTGATGTTGAAGCACCTCACCCTGGGTCTAAGCCTAAACTTGACATAAACTGTAAACTTGTCCCTCAAATCTGATTGGTTGACTGGAAAGTTGTTCCCGGATCAACAAATTTGTTGATCCAGGAACATGTAGTACTTCATGAAATCACGTTCACCCAATAGGTCCACTGACTGATGCTATTTTGCCCATAATCCAATGTGAACAGGAAAAGGAAGACCTAAAATGCTCAGGGACTCAAATTGGTTAATCAAGCTAACTATGAAACTGTAGCAGAAGTGTTTCACTAAATATTGCACTACAAATAAGAAGATCTAAACTCAATAAGGAGTCCACTCACACAACATGGACGTGAATCAGCTGTGAATTATTTAGCGAATAGGTTCATTTGCATTAACTGTACAAACGAACCGATTCACTAAAGTGAATCAGACTTTTCGAAGCTACAGTTCGCAAACAATAGGACTTTAAAAACAGTATAGCATTAAAATAAATAAACTATTAATCACCCACTTAAAATTATCATTGTAATTTTAGGTTATGATGACTGAATGGTTACTTGCAAAAATAATTATATGATTTAAAATTGAATTTCCTTGTATGTGGTTTCTAGCTGGACATTATTGCATGGTTCGAGTTGGAGCTGGCTTCCAAAATTTTTTATTAAATAAATAAATGATTTAAACTATGAATCACAAAATTTAATTACCATTTATGCCTCTAGCTTTCCTGTAGCTCAGTGGTAAGAGCATTGTGTTAACAACGCAAGGTTGTGGGTTCGATCCCAGGGGATTGCACATATCTATGTATAAATGTATAGGATAATGCAATGTAAGTCGCTTTGGATAAAAGCGTCTGCCAAATGCATAAATGTAAATGTAGCTGGACCATTTATGGTAATTACCTAGTTCAAGATGGCTTCCGATAAAATAAAAAATAAATAAATGTAATATTACACATGCAGCTGAATTACTGTCACACTACTGAACAAGGAGAATCGTGCTGCTACTTCCCCGACACTGCAGGCTACTAACAAAAAGTAGTAAACTGAAGCTACTTATACAGTGGCAATATCTCTTTATCCACACACTGCAGATGTAGAATGAGCAGTGTGTTATTATGACATAACAATTCTCTGGATTTTCCCCTCTCACCTACACACACACACACACACACGCATGCACAATAGCGGTCTACACGTCCATCTGTGTTGTCCTCATCTCTCAGCTGTTTGCCTCTCACCCTCTTAGTCCATCTGTTTCACTCTCTCCCTTTCTCTCTCTCTTTCTGTTTGTCCATCTGTTTAACCCTCATCTAACACCTCTCTGTCATGTTTATCCATCCTGCACGTTTCCGACAGCTAATATTCTGCCTTTGTCTGCCTCTGTAAGTGTGTGTGTGAGGGAGGAGAGGAGAGTTTAATGGGAATTAAGTTATTATTTCTATAAGCTGGGTCAGGGTGAGAGAGAGAGTGAGCTGACGGCCAGCTAGAGGGAGCTGAAGGGATTATTCATCCTTCACTTGGGTCTCTTTCTCCGTCTTATCTTTGTCTTGTTCTCACAGCTTTTTGGAGTAGTGCTTTAGTACAGAAGGAGTGTGTGTGTGTGTGGTCAGAAGAAGGCTTTACAGTGGTTTTCCCATCCTGTGATCACACTAAAGCTTGGCATGCTGGGAAACTGAAGTGGGTTGAGGGAGCTTGTGATTAAAGGAGCTCTCAGCTTCTTCCTCCTCTCTTCTCTCGCATCTCTTCCCCCTGCTTTTAGTCTTAAAACAGTGACAACTTTCCATCTATTTCATTTGTTTGAGTCTCTCCCAACCAATTTTTCAGTACTTTTTAGACTTTCAGACTATTTTTAGACTCAATTACCAAGATGTCAAACACACACCCACATCCTCAGCACAAATATCCAGTGAGTGCACACACACAACCTGTGCTCTAGATATACATGTACCGGTATATAGATATACATACTTCAGATTATTCTGGTTAAGAATTGCTCAGGATCAATCACAGATCATATTGTTTAAGGGCAGGATTATCTAAACTATTATACCATACTAACATAGAAATAACGTGGTAATAATTGCACGGCAGTCTCAAACTAAACTCTAAATATATTTTCATATTGATTATATTAACCTTGCAAACTTTGGCAAATACAGTGATTGTTTTGTGCAACAATTTTGCATAATTAAATGTCAGTACTTTGCTTCTTAAGTAAAAAAAAAAAAAAAAAAAAAGTTAAAAAGCAAAAATGTAAAAAAATTAAAATTAAATTAAATAATAAAAAAACAGATAATAATGATAATAATAATAATTATTATAAAAATTGTTCACATTGCACACACCAGTGCTTATTTTTTTTTTTTTTTTACAATTTATATTGCTTTTAAGCAAAAATATAAAAATAGAAAAAAATAGAAAGTTTAAATAATATAATAAAAACAATAATTAAGTGCAAAAATGTTTTTGGCTTATTGAAAATATACCACAAGATAGGCTAGTCTAGATCAATTGGATGAACAGCCAGTGAACCTGGTTTTTAGTTTTGACCAGCAAACATTGGCAAACCCAGTGATTCTTTTTTGAACAATTTTTGTACATTCAAATTTCAGTATTAATGATTTTATTTATTCATATTGCTTTTTATGTAAAAGCATGTTAAAAAGCAAAAAATGCTTAAATGTAAAAAAATATTAATAATTAAAATAATAAAACAAAATTGAGCAAATAATGGTAGCTCATTTGAAATATGTGTGTAGTTGGACTAGCAGCTCGCGAACTGGGTTTTGACCAACTCACATCAGCAAAAAACATCTTAAATTACTTATATTTCGATCCGTTCGTCACACAGAGCTTCAAAAGACTTGGAATATAGCGCTCAAGTTTTATGAACTCTTATGGTGCTTTTTGTCACTTTTGGCTGAATTCTTAAAATATATTCTATTATTATTATTACTAATCTTTTCTTGCAGAAACATACACACACTAAGTACATAGTGTGTATTTCTACATACATATAAATAAATACATAGATGGACCGGAGCTCTGCAGTTCTGTCAAGACGTCTGGATTAATGGATCTGTGCATTGATCATCCCTCATTACCATGTCTCCTCTCCACACAAACCCCAGCACTGCACCGCTGTGCATCTGACAGCATGGGATATTTAAATCTACAAATTAGCACGGAAAGTACCTTACACACACACACACACAAATGCATTTGCATACGTCAGACCGGAGATGTAAATTCAGACATGGCAGCGCTCAGCCGTAGCAGAACACGAGTGCACAAGCTGTCAGAGTGTTTTAAATAAGTGAGGTAAGAACATGGATTCATAATCTTATGTTAACACTCGTCCTTCTATGGACAAAAGCCCTGCATTTGCTACACAGACAGATGCTTGGAATGACGTATGGAATACTAATACTAATTATTGCATACTATTAAAAAAAACAAAAAAAAACAATGAGTAAACATTAAGATAAGTCAGCTCAGAATGGGGAAAGACCAAAATTAGTCAAGTTTGGTCTCATATATTGTGCTTGTTTAGCTCAAATTACAGAATTAAACATCTGTAAGGAAGGACTGTCAGTCGGAAATGGTAACTGCATTTTTAACTGATTTTAGCATAGGAATTTTTTCTCTTGAAGGAAATGTTAAAAATTGATGTTTGATACCGTTTCCAGTTCAAGCTACAATCAATTGTATGCAAAGTAATTAAATTGCGTGATCAAGTTTTTTCCAGCATATAAAGTTCAAAAGAAAAGTACAGTACAAGAACGTTTATTTGAAACAGAAATATTTTGTAACATTGCAGTGTCTGTACTAGCGGTCGACCGATATGTCAGGGCCGATGCCGATACCGATTATTACAGATCAAGTAGACCGATAACCGATATTTTGAACCGATATATAGCCTATGTCTAGTGTAAAAATGTAAATTAATGTCAAAATTAAGAATAATAAAGGGTTTTGACAAATACTTTCTTTAAATACTTTTAAACATATCTTTAAATCTGAGAACTGTTAATAATAACATTAATAATAATAATAATAATAACTTAAAAAGTGCAGGGAGCACTCTGTAAACATTTTGTAAAACTTAAAGACTCTATTTTAATGGTTAAATTAAAGTTTAGTAATCAAAAAGCATTTCTAATTAATTGAAATCATCAAACTTATTTACTTTATTTACAGTTTAACAAAAATTACATTTTAGGGCCTTATGAAAAACCGAACTTTTATTTTTGACGGGTTGCCGTGGAGATCTTTGCGTTTCTGTGTGTTTATGATAAGACGATAGCTTTTCTCAGTTGAAGTGTTAAAAAGCTCATGAAGTGACTCAAAGCGGCTCTGGAGATGATGTTTATGCAATCATGTCCTCATATAATGATGCGGCTGAGGCTGAAAACAGCGCAAGCGTCACCTTAAGCCTTAACTTTGAGAGACGACTGATGCAGTGAAGCAGCTCCAGTCAGCAAGTGCTTTCGGTTTGAGTCGTGAGAGTGCAAAACTTTCAGTGCCTTCAGCTTTCCGCGCTGATTGGCCAGACTCGTGACTCCCAAAAAATCAGATGGGCGGGGACATTGGTCTAGTCTACAGAGTGGTGAGTTTGACAGAGGTGGCTGCGTCAGAGCCAAATATAGCGCATTTCAAAATTAAATTATTTTATCGGCAAATCGGTTTTGAAAATTGCCGATACCGATAACCATAAAAATGCTTAATATCGGCGCCGATAATCGGTAGACCCATACTCTGTACTGTCATTTTTGATCAATAAATGCGATATAAAAGTATTAATTTCTTTAAAAATCGTATTAACGCCAGACTTTTAAAAAGTTATTATTTTTCCAGCACAAAAACAATTGCATGCACGAACAGTTCCTAATTAGGGCGACAGCATCAAACTTCAATAGTTCAATTTACACTAATAACAACCAAAAAGTCCCAAAAACAACCAGATATAGGTAATTATAACAGTCAAAAAATTGATGATTTAAGATGTAAAATGTCACACAGGGATTTCAGCACCAACTCATTGCATTGGTTTTAACTTAATTTACATTAACATGAACTAAGCAATTTGCTAAACTGAATTTCCTAAAGTCACTTGAGAGGGAGATTTGAAGGAGAGTGTGTTTCATTAACTCGCTCATCTGTAAAGCTGCATGCACAATACAATACAATACACAATACAACAAAAACAGCTACTGTATGTAGCATTTTGTTATGCTAAACTACTACTAGATTAGAAAAGTAACTTGTAATTAGCTTTCCTGAAGCTCAAACAGTAGAGCGTTAGCACTTGCAACGCCAAGTTCATGTAAATGTGTACCTTGAAATGCAATGTAAGTCGCTTTGGATAAAAGTATCTGCCAAATGCATGAATGTAAATTATACTGAACAAATGTTTTTAAGTATGTAGCTTCACTACTTTTATAGTGCATTACACTGCATGGTTGTGTGCTTTTCCAAACACAGCCCGAGAAACTTGTACTAGATGGTTGGTTCATATTTTGAGAGGCACGAAGGCTTTTGATCATAATAAGAGCTCTGATGTACTTTTCTTTAGTGCACTCTGAAGCCATTTGTAGTCAGAGAGAGAGGATGTATGTGTGACAGTGAGAGACAGAGGAGGAGTTGCTCTTCTGAAAGAAAGAAACAAAGAAAGACACAGAACAAAGCGTCAAGTAGATCTCAGAATCAGCTCTAATAGATATTAGCACCAGAGCAGCCAGACCCGACAGATCTGAGGGCCAAAGACAAACACGTTTATTCTGAAATCAGAGAGAGGATGGACATGATCAGCAGGTCTGCAATTACTCAAGGATAATCACACAGAGATACTGAAGAAGAATACACGACTGATTTTGAATGGCCGGAAAAGGAGAAGGAGTGTAGGTCGT
>CM038640.1:28513739-28581239 GCA_021554675.1 Leuciscus idus | reverse complement strand
CTGAATTCGTAGAAAGATGACCGATTTGCTTAAATGTGCAGTATACAGGTAATAAATCCCATAATGCAATGCGTTCAACTTCACCATTCACATCCAAACAGGTCATAAGGTACGTCCCAATTCACATACTTATGCACTATTCTATGCCGTTTTGTTGTATACTGTAAATAGTGATGTGTTCACACTGAAAATACCAAAGTGCACTTTAAGTAGTCAGATGATGCACTTACTTTACCGCAAAAATGACTTGTGCATGTTCATGCAATCAATCAAGACTCTGATGTTGAATGACAAAACAACCATATAAAATTCCCACATTACACGATTGAGTAGACGTGTAGATCTAGTGCGTCATTTGGGATACAAATATAGCCACCTTGTGGAGAATGCACACACTGCGACTAGTCAAACTGAATAACTGCAATGACCACCAACCAATGAAACTGCGAGAAAGAGCGCAAGAGAAGGCCAAGACAGTGGGAAGTGTGAGCGAAAAGAAACATCACACACTTCTGCCCACGTCTCCTCAACCACTGTCTCGTCCATATTTAGCCATTCTGTGCAAAAACGACGACAAGCTCTTGTTCTTTGTTTTGCTCATTGACATGTTGTCAGCAGCGAGACTTTACCACGGCTACAGGGTGTCATTAGGCACAACGTGAAGCAGTGGCAACAGCAATTTGATGAAAGATGCCAAAGTGCACTAGAAGTGAAATTTAATGGAATAAACAACTATTCCACCAAAATAATATACCGCATCTAATCGTGGGCTGTTCGCGACTGTCATTAATACAGAATGTGTATCACAAGTAGAGCATGAATTTAGTCATTACACATTTTAAAATGTGTCAGAATTTAAAATACATTTCACATATATTAATTGAGATAAAATAAGTATCTTGCTTAAAATGGCCATCTTGACAGGGTAAAATTGGTGTGTCAAAATATGTTGTTGCAAATGCAATGAAATCTTCGTGCCATGTTATGTGGTTAGTAATTATCAAACACTATTGATGACAAGAAAAAGAAAAACACTCACTGCTCTTGGCTGGAATATTTAGTAGCATTAATAAACAACCATATATGAGTTAGGCCTAATGTAAAAACAAACTAGATGTAGTATTTTAATAAGTGCAACTAAAACTAAACTTAAAGCTGCAGTCCGCAGTTTTTCCTCTTTGTCGCCATCTCTGTTCGAAATCTGCAATTGCAGTTATTCGCGGAATTATCAACTTTACGTGGGTTGTGCCTCGGCATGGCACAGCACGGATGAATCCAATGTTTTGAGGAGAATGTGCGGATGTCGGTCGCCGCGCCGGCGTGGATCCTGGCATTCGCAATCACAGATTCTACTTTTTGGAAATATGAACAACATAAGAATTTTAACCGGAAAATGTCGTCTAAACAAGTAAGTAACATCCACTTTTGTTCTGACCAACTAAGGGGAAAAAAGCATTGCAGTAAATCACGCTGATTAAATCTAACGATCGCTTATTATATCACGTCAAACCGTGCAAATTATACTTTGTTCTCAAATTGTTAATGTTAACAACGTCAGCATTGGTGACTACCATTTAATGCCCTTCTGATATTTGTCCTTGTTTTCGCACGGGCCGGTTGCAGTCTCTTTTTTTTCTCCCAAGTCCGAAGTCTTTCGCGTTTTACATCGGCTGAATCTCTAGCTGTCACGGGTGATTGTCGTTTGAACCTTTCTGGATCCGCCATCAAATTGATAAGTTTAATAATATCAAGTGCTGTGAGAAAAGGCTATAAATCTCCACCTCCATCATCCTCACACTCATAGCCTACTAGCCGAGACTCTTCTTTATGTGTACAGATGTGACGTAATGACGCAAAGGTGGAAATCCACCAGTACCACTGGAATTAAAAACATTATTACGAGCTTACCGTTTTGAATCGAGCTACGGCAAGCAGAGAGTTTTGAACACTGGCTGGTTATGTACTTGCTCAAAAAGTTACTTTGGATCATTTTTAACCCAAAAAAGCTACGGACTGCAGCTTTAAAAATTATTTCATTACATTGAAATAAAGCTAAAATATAATCAAATAAAAAATATTAGATGCAAAAACTTAAACTTTTTAAAACTTGAATAAAAACTACTGAAGAAAAAATAAGCTGAAGCACTAAAATTAGAAAACTTGAATAAAAATAAATGAAAGCTGAACAAAAATGAATAACTAATTAAACTAATAAAAATTACTAAAACAAACTATAACAAACTAAAATTAAAAAGAGCTCTTTTAAAATATTAATAAATACTACAATAGTATATAAATTAACACGTGTATCAAATCACTATACAGACAAAAACATTTGTTTTTGCTCTTCGTAAAAAATGAACAGTGATGACGAGTTTAAAAGGATAAAAAGGTGCAACTGTGCAAAAGATGAGAAAGTATGTTTATTATGCAAATTTCTAAAACAATGATTTTGAATTTTAATGTACTGTATGTCTGTATGCCACCATATCTGGTGTGCGACTGCTTTACAAATACTGGAACTTAACAAGTTGTTAACAAGGTAATGCTTCACAATCAAATAAAGCCATTTTCCCTCAGTTTGTAGGGCAGAATAGAGAATCTCTAGAACAGCAAAAGCATAAGATTTGAGACACCATCTTTATCCTCAATATGTATTTCCACATCCCATTTTCTCTGTTTTTTCCACCTCCTCTCAAATCTGTTATATAAATCTCCTAATCATCTGCTCTAAATTTGTGCTTTAATTGCTCTACTGCTGTCATCTGTACACCACAATGTTTCACTGTGGGAATTAAATGAATCCAATCCGTAAAAAACAAAACAAATTTAGAGACAGAAAAAAAAAAAAAAGAATGAAATTTGGGAAATGATCTCTGATGAGTTTCCCAGCAAGAAAAGCCCCTCCCCGCTTCTCGTTTTCTTTCATTGTACACTCTTCTCCTTGATCTATCCGATTTTTCCTCTTTTTGATTCGTGTCCAAATTTGCTCTTTCAGAAACACCACGCGCGCTTCTCTCGAGTCCTATGCGTGATTCCTCCACTAATGGGTTCAAAGGAGGCAAAATGCACACATCACATAAATACCTAAACACATGCATGCACAAATGTGCACACTCAACTTCTCAATAATAAATACAGACCTTGAGGTCCTTGGGAAAATAAAATACTGAATAGATGCTTCTAATATGCATCTCTGACTACTCTTGAAGAATATTGTAAATGGACCTTAGTGGCCTCTTTGTGTCTGTAGAGCAAAGGCAGTGATGGTATGAATCTCTTAAAGGTGAAGTGTGTTAGCTATTCTCTGCACAGCTTGTATAGACTGGACAAAACAGATAGCGCTAAAATCACACAACTGATGATATGTACACTACCATTAATAAAAATCATTGATTATAAGAATAATGCTTAATATGTTTGTGGAAATTTTCCCCTCAGAAATCCACTCTAAAAAATGCTGGGTTGTTTTAACCCAATTTTGGGTCAAATATGGACTAACCCAAACGTTGGGTTAAAAATGCAATTTAAAAATGTAACCCAAAGGCTGGGTTTGTCCATTTTTAAATTGCATTTTTAACCCAACGTTGGGTTAGTCCATATTTGACCCAAAATTGGGTTAAAACAACCCAGCATTTTTTAGAGTGGATTTCTGAGGGGAAAATTTCGTTTGAAATAGAAATCTTTTGTAACATTATAAATGTCTTTACTGTCACTTTTAATCAATTGAATGTGTCCTTGCTGAATAAGAGTATTAATTTACAAAACTTTTACAAATCCAATTGGAAAAATCCTATAGTTCATCCATCAAAGTCAGTGCTTGTGTCTCGACTCTTAGCGGTGGAGTGGTCAACTTCAGTTTGTTCTCTGAGACAGCTGCCCTCCGTTCAGCCAGAACTGATCCCCAATGCAGTTCTCTGGATCGTACACAGGTGAACGGTTGCATCGTGATGAACAACAACAGTGACAACAGCGCGTCCTGGCCCATCGGATAAACATTTACTAGGATACAGTGTCAGGCAGAGAAGCGGATGCAACATTTATGAGGTGCGCTCTCTTGATCTCGTGTTGGTTTAGCGCCAGACTCTTTAAAGCCTTGTGTTCTGTATAAGCAACTGGCAAACTTACTCAGTGTGAATCGCAGCTAATGCGACCTATACAGCGCAGCTCATTACCACAGAGTGTGTGTGAGCATCTGTGTTTTTCAGTGCATGTGTGTCTGTGCATGTGTTACTAAATGTGACCACTGAGCATGTAATTGCGTTTTGCAGTTTTTTTTTTTCTGGTGACATCTAATAATTACTGTCAAAATCCTGCGTTTAACAAACTCTGAGGCAATGCAATAGCCTCGATTTATTTATAAAAGAACCTCCCAAATCGACCTGCTTAGCAACAAGGAGGGTGTTATCATGTTTGCAAGATTAAAACGTCTTGAAAAAAATCGACAGAACCCTCGAGTCGTTCTCAAAACCTACATGCATTGGCCACAATTTTCTTTCAAAACACGGATGAACAATAGTTTTGAGTGAACTATGTATTTGTAATACTTCCTATCACAATTTCTACCTAAACCTCTTATGAAAAGACTTTTCTCTTTGGCTTATGCCACCAATCCCTTTTATTTTTCACATTGAATACCATGTTTCACTCAATATGTTGCATTGAAGAAGTAAAATTAGTTGCAAACACCGTTTCATCAAATGAAGTTCTAAATTAGCATGCAAGCATAACAATCAAATGTTCACCTTACCCGTCCAATCAGCACCGGCTCTGGTCCACTATATTCCTCTATCACAAAAAACTGGTTCCATATCCAGCTTCTCCGGCTCCGGGATTGTGGGGGCATCGCATCCAGATTTGGTCCAGTAAAGGTCCTGTGGAAATCACCACTGCTCTCTGCTTCTTGGCTGCCAATCATTATAGTTTGCACTTCCTGTCTGCTGTTTTTTAACCCAGAAGGAGGCTTCAGCCGGATCACGCCGGCGTCTGATCGAGTAGATCTGTCAAGTCCTTTTTCCCCAGGTTCAGTTTCAGTTTCCTCCACTGCAGGAGTTAGATCAGCGGGAACGAAGCGATCTGGAGATATTTTGGAGTTCTGGTCAAGAGGTGATCCTGCTGTCTTAGTGTTTTCTGGGATATCTTTGGAATTGGGATCAAATTTATTCAGAACATGTGGAGTAGAATCTGTGTTCACACTTGCATCAGACAACAAAACTGGAGTCAATGTGATTTCAAATCCAGTTTTTGCAATTTCTTCAATCTGTGTGTGATCGTGATGCAATCCTGATACAGAGTCGATAGCGTCTTTGTTGCTTTTTGGCAAACTATCCTCATTTTTATTTGCTAATCTCAAGCTTGGTGTTTCCGCTTTGTTGGCAAACGCCATCTCACTTTGCCCTTCCTCCACGTCTAGACTCTCTACCCGACTGTCTTTCCTTGCAGTTTGCAAATGCTCCTCACTTTTCCATTTCCTCAGGTGGGCACTACTTTCCCCGAGCTCCAAGCACATGCACAGAAAGAGCAACGCAGCCCAGATACTGCCACTCATCTTGCCTCACTTCGTTATTAGTCACAATGTCTGCCACGGGGGGAAGAACAATAAGATTGACCTTCACTCACGCTCTGTCTTGCTGAGTGGGCGGCAGCTTCATTCATCTCCTCTTCCCAATTCCCTTATTCTTCATGAGGCTCACTGGTCATTTAGCATCTTATCCGTTTTTGTGGATTACATTTCTCTCATTGGGTCGGGTTAAACACAGAGGGCGATTCCCATGGTTTGGGTTTGATTGGGCAAACCTGTTCAAAGAGATAAGAGGATGAGAATCAGTGCTGATCATGAGTAAAGTTAATTGGGATTTGCTGTTGAGATTACTGGAAAACTAGCACAGTTTCAATTAGGTGACAGTTTTGGGTCTCTGCAGGATCATCATGGGTACAGAAACGTGCATGACTAGCCAAGGTTCATAAAACTTTCAATCTCTTAAAATCTGGGACTGCTCCAAAGAAGCCTTTCAAAGCACACAATAAATACAGAAGCTGAGCGGTTTGTTTCCATTACTTCCCCAAAATGAGGTTGAGTTGAGGATTTTAAAGTCTTTTAGAGCATTCAAATTGAGAAAATACGTGATTGACAATTTGTGATTTGTTATAATTTTTTCTTTTTGTCACATACCTGATATCCAATACTTGATTTAAGGATATGCCATGCTATTAAAAGGAAAAATGAAAAAAGCAGACAGCTTCTCTAGTCTAAACATGTCCAAAATAAATTACAATCATGCATCTTTTATGCAACAGTTTTAGAAGCAAAAACCAATATTGCAACATTCCTTAAACTGCCCTTGGCCATCTCACAAACTTTATGCTTGTGAAATGTAATTACTGGCTTGCATTTTAGGTGGCTAAGCACTTTGAAACAGTCAATCACTTGGTTCATGAAAACGTGTTGAATTGCATGATTGTGCATTTTACAGCGCTGTTTCTAACTGTCCGGACGAGGTTATTTCCATCCACATTAACACTCAACCATTTCAAATTCTGGCACCAAACCATGTCCTCATTCACTTTTATGCGGCACATTTTTAGAGGCACATGGAGGCTCTAAACTGCACTACGTCTCGACTATTTCAACAAGCAATACCGACTCTCTTTAAACAAGGCTATTTGTCACTAACTGTCCTTTTAAAATGTCAAAGCGTAAAACTGACTAAAGTATTTTATAATAATCAAGCTGTACAGCCGCTGTCTTTGACTACAACTGAATATTCTAGCTTTACCACCCTTGTGACACTAGAGTACACTCTAGCATACTTTTAAAAAGAACACTTACTACAGAAAAAAAATGATCTAAAAGAATATTCTTAAGTGCAGATGTAATGTAATTTTTTCACACACTTGGGGAACGTTTACAAGATAACGATATGCTTAAAACGGACAAGATTTTCCTTTGAGTTCTTTGTCAAAAGAGTCGATCCCCATTCACACGGATCCGCGAAAACGATTAAAAAACGCTGTATTCTGCGGCCAGGCCATTAGATGGCGATGAAACACTAAGACCGAACACGTAATAAGCATGCGCATGATGTCATTGTCTTCACTAGGGCTGCACAATATATTCTTTTTTTACCATCTCTAAATCAAATATATTCGAAATATCGCAAATGTATCGCAATATGCATATCGCAACAGCTTGCGATAACTGTGGTCATGAACAAAAGACAAAGAGAAAATCACTCACTGCTCTTTGCTGAATAACTTTAGTAGCTTTAATAAGATCAGTATATATTTAATACATACAGTGAAAACTAAACAGTGTTTTATTTTTACATTTGATTATTTAGTTTCTATTATTAAATAAACCTAATGTACGCCTACCTGAAACCTTAAACCCCGTGGTTTACACTGATGTTAAAATAATACTTCTTATGTTTCAGTAAAACACTGATGTTCACTTTCAGAATGTGAAACACGTATGTAGGTTATATAATTTTAAACATATTTGAAAGATAATTTAAGTTTAGGCTACTTTACACAGTTTTTAATATATATAAAATATCGCATTATTTAATGAGTTATCGCATATCGCATTTTTCCTCAATATCGTGCAGCCCTAGTCTTCAGAGATTTGAGTTTTTGTTGATTACACAGAGGCCGTGTGTCGAAAACGAAAACGTTTTCAAAAGTTAGTGTTTTCAGGCACTCAAAACGCCGGTGTTGTGTAAACGAGCGGCAAAAACGCATACAAACCGTTACGTTTTTAGTTGAAAATGTTGTCGTGCAAACAGCCCCTTAATTGCACGTAAATTTAAATGAAATGAAAATGTATTATAATGCAATTTCATATTTATTTCTATTATCTTTGAAATATGGTTAGCATTAATGCTAAACTAAATGTCATTTCTACTGAAACGTGCATGTCACGTATTTAAAAATATCTGTAAATAGACTTTTCTAATGAAGAAGCAGCAATTTAGGACATTTACAATATATTAACTTTCAATGTAATATCGAATAACACACTAGCTAAAATACTTTACATGTGCTTTAGTATGTTAGTCATCAACACATCACAATAATTGCACAACAGAAGGTTTATATACAACAGTGATTTAAACAACAGTGATTTAAAATGTGCTTTAAAGTAAAAAATTATTTGACATTATTACAAAGTTAATGTTTTAAAAGTGTGTTAAGAAACATAGTCATGAAATTGAACTCTCTTTAAGTAGGCCTACTCTCAACTGGCCTTTGATTTCATTAATATCATATTATCTGCAATTTTATTAATATATAAATTTAAGATTTGAAATACCATATACATCTATTCTCGCTTTACTGCATGTAATGTATTTTAACCGTGTTGGTAATTTTTGGTAACATTTTTTCTCTTTCTCTCAAATCCTGCTGATGTTTAAACATTCAGACGGCTTTCCATAAACAGATTAAAAGCAGGAGAGAAATAGCCATGTCCTGAACCAGTCAACCCTGTAGCTCTTCCTCACACATTTACACATCCAACTCGGGTTTTCCTGCGAGACAGAAGATAAGAGCACACTTGCAGCAAATGTAATCATATGGCCATGGCACTGGATCAAAATTTAAGAGCAGCTATTTTGCTCTTTTCTCGGATTGTCTAATGAGTCTCATTACAAAACCAAAAAAAGGAAAGAAAAGAGGCTAAATCCATCTTCAAATGCCTTGCTTTAGCGTGTCTCAGAAAAACAATACGGTCATGTTGAACTCGGCACGTCTCTCAGGAGACCACGGCGGTGGAAGTAATCTCTGATCAATGATTCAGACGGAAACCACAAATGTCAGCTTTCACAATCTGGACTGTCTCTGAGCTCAGGCTATGGTTTGAGAGCTGAGACTCAGGCTACATCCAAACTTTCAATTATCAGAGTTGTGTGACTCGTGAACCTCGATGTTAGCACAGAAGTGACATTTTGTAATTGTGTTTCTTTACAACCGGGAGCTACCCATAGAAAAGTCAAGAGAGGAAACTTTGAAAAAACTAGATTTGAACATTTACTGGATAAAATGTGTGATGCTTGTCTGAGAAAAATATTTATATATGTATTGCTGATTTGGTGCTCATTAAACATTTATTATATTAAACAGTTGTGCTGCTTCATATTTTTGTGGAACCAGTAATATATTTTTTTTTCTTCAAAATTCCTTGATGAATGAAAAAAAAAGAAGCATTTATTTAAAAATAGAAATATTTTGTAACATTATAAATGCTTTTACTGCCACTTTTGATCAATTTAATGTGGCCTTGCTGAATGAAAGTATTTTTTCAATCCAAAACGTTTTGAATAAATATTAAGCAGCAAAAACAGTGGACAAGAGAGCCCTAGACATGACATGCAGGAAACAAATATGTATATCGTGGCCACAAATTAACAATTCGTTCCCTCAACATACCAAAACATCAGCACATTTTACTAATTCATTTTCACGTTTCAGGTAAATTGTGCATGATATAATTAATTCATAACCTTGTTTTACTAAATCGTGCGCACGATTTAATAATTAGTTCAATCGAGAGAGCAAATTATTATATTGTGCACATGATTTACTAAAACATGAGAAGAAATTTTTTATTTGTGGAACGATATATATATTTGTCCATGTGCAGGCCTCCGTAACATTGTTAAAAAAATTTTTTTTTACAAATTTGGTTGAGCAGCAAATCATCATATTATAATGACTTCTGAAGGATCATGTGACACTGAAGACTGGAGTAATGATGCTGAAAATTCAGCTTTGATCAAAGAAATAATATATATTTAAAAATATACTAAATTAGAAAACAGTTATTTTTAAATTGTAATAATATTTCACAATATTACTGTTTTTAATGAACTTTTTATTTTTGCCCCAAAAAAAAAAAAAAAAAAAAGTATTCGAAAATTGGACCAGTAGTGCACGGTTAGGGGTTTGTTCAAGTGACTAACCCCAAGTATAAGCAATAATAATAATGAATCTTACATTATAGATTTTCTGATTTAGGACAGTCATGTCTCGAGCTCAACCCACAACTTTTTTTTTACAGATTCTTCTCAGGAAGAATATAAAGACAGAACCTGGTGCAGGACAAGCGCATTAGACCTTGACTAAGATTGGTTTTCGATCGCAGTGAATTGCCATTTAGCTGAAACTCTGCAATGTCCGAGATGAGAAAACCTTTTGCACCAAGCCGCAGCATTCACACTTGAGCCCGTGACACCCCATAGTACATTAACTTTAATTTATTCTGAAGCACTCCCATGCCCAGACTGAATAAAACATGTGCGATATGTACAGTACAAATCCCCGTGACAGTCTTCTTGCCCTGGGTCTTTGTTCACCTCGTAAGAGCTTGTACCATCGGCCATGAAACGCATCATTAATAGAAAGCAATAAAGTGTCTGTTCGGGCCGCCGCCTCCCCGGCTGTGGATCAATATTGTTTCCACACATCAGCGGCGGTGACAGCAACTGTATCGCGGGGGAAAGTAATAGAGACAGGTGGAAGTGGGTGGGCTGAACATGGCTGTAATGGAGCGCCAAGGCCAAACTTATGCAACTGAATCCAATTAATCAGCAGCCTTTGATGGACGTGACGGCAAACAAACAAATAAAGATCAGAACAAACTCATCTGTGTGTTTTTCAGCCGTTCTTGTCACTGTGTGTTGGGTTTATGCTGAGAAATGAGGGGTTGTGTGTTAGGCTTGCAATATTTTTGCTTCATTACATCTGATGCATTTTATCATATTCCAGCTCTACTAAATCAAAGCATTTTACATCAATTTAGCTCTAATGCATCAAGCATTTTACCATATTTCTGCTTTAATATACTGTGTATGTCAAGAATATTTCCAATCATGTTGCATCTTACATCTTGAGCATCTTAGCATATGTTAGCTTTGCTATCCTACCATAATATTTTACCATTCATAGCTTTAGCAAATCTCCATATGTATTCTCTGTATTACAATATTTGCTAAATCTCAAGTATTTTACCATCTTCCAGCTTTACTGTATTTTACTGTTTCAGATTTATTACATTTACCATAATCCAGCTTTGCATGTTTTGCATGTTACGTAACAATCACATTTAAAGTATATTTTACCATATTCAAACTTTACATGTTAAGTATTTTACTATATTTCAGATTTATTATTTCAAACATTTTACCATATTCCAGTTTTACTACATCTCAAGTATTTTACCATATTTCGCCTTGACAATATTTTAAGTATTTTACCATAATCCAGATATACCACATCATATTTTATATTCAGCTTTACCACATCTTAAGTATTTTCCATATTTCTTTTTCACTATCGCATTAAAGTTTTACTACTTTAAGCATTTTTACAATATTTTAGCTTTTCTATATTTTAAGTACTTTACCATTTTTTTTTTTTTTTTTTTTTTTTTTTTTGATAGGGACAATGCACATTAATGAACATCTGCATTGAAGCAACAAAAACAGGCGTAAACATGCCGGGTTATAGCCACAGGGCTAATTTACATCCGTAGTCCCTTGGCAAATTACAGAAATACAAAGATTATAACATACAAAATGACAAAAATGAATAAGTACAAGCAAAGTAAAAGAAGAGTCACTTAATGGTCACAAGACTGGTTTGCTTTAAGCCACACTTTGAGGACTCTTCAAGATTTACCACATATCAAGGCTGCATTTCCCGATAACGTTGTCTCTTAGCGCGCTACGAAGACTCTTAAGGTACAACTTAACTAAAGGTATACCATTTCTAGCCGTGTTCCCCGAACCATACCGTAGGAAGTTCACTTCAGAAATAGTGGAAATTGCATTTATTAGGATTAATGGGATATCATAAAAAATAATCCAAACTATTGCCAAGCCTACATATTTTAAAATTGTATCATATATTGCTGCCACAATACCGGCCCATTACACATGTTCAGGTGCTTTCTTCTTTCTCCTTTTTGTTCGCTGAGTTGGAGCTGTGATGAAGTATTGTTCTTGTAAATACTTTCCAGCACTTCAGTAGCCTAATAAAAGTGTACATCGTACGTACGGTGCTCGGCAGTGATCAGAAAGGATTTAAACAGTGAAGTTTGAAGTGATCTCTTCTTGTAAACTTAAGAGATGTGGATTCGGACGGCAGTTAAATCACCACACGACCTTGCCGTTCGTCAAAAAAAACAGTAGCCGAGGTAATTTGGCCGTAGATTTATACACGGGTTGGGTGAGAAAAACACTGACATTCTGGATTCGGACCACCGACTAACCCCTGTAAATGTTGAAAATACCGCACGACCCCATGAGAAACGATTAGCGTCTGAATAGGGCTTAACTGCGTATGCTTTCACTGGCCTTTCAAAGCGCTCCACGACGGCGCCGTCTTTCATTTAGCACAACTATTCGCTGTATCGCTGCCATAGATTGAGCAATCATTCACAATCATTCCCTTTAAATAGACTCCTACGCCTTTACTGCCTAATGGTTTGCCAGCTGATGTAATATATAATTAAAAAGCTAACAACAATCAGTGTAATTACAATTTTATTCTGTGCATGAAAACACTTGAAATAGCCTAATTGAATACTGTGTGTATTGACTTCAGAATTATATTTGTATACTGAGATGTGAAGATGTTTTTTTTGTTGCAGTGTTGGTCACTAACACAGTGATAAAGTAAAGCTAAGAGTGGTCCAGACCAACCTTCCGAACGTATGACTTACAGAAGGTATATTTAACATTTAGGGAAACAAGTATTAACGATAAGGTACAGCTTATGGTATAACGACGTATAGTGTTATGAAGATTTTGGGAAACGCAGCCCAAGTATTTTACCAAATCAAGCACTTTACCACATACCAGCTACAATACATCTCAAATATTTAACAATAACTGCAGTATTTTACCGTATTTCAACTTAACTTATCAATTTTATCACATTCTGGCTTTATTATTTGACCACATTCTTGCTTTACGCCATTTTAAGTAGCCTATTTAACCATATTCAAGCTTTCCAACATCAAATATTTCGCCATATTCAATCCTTACTGCATTTCAAAAATTTCTAAATATTCAAGCTTTACTATAACAAAAGTATTTAGCAATACTGAAGTCGAACTATAGCTACAGTACAAAGCCTTACTTGCGTAACTAAGAGGAATTAATCAACAGCCTCAGACGGAAGTGACAGAACAAATGAATAAAGCTTGTGACAAACTATGTTTTTCCTTGTCAGTGTTTCCAGTTAATGCTCGCTGAGCAATAGGGAATTGTGTCAGTCCCTCTGAGCTGATAATATTGTTTCTGACTGTCAGAGGTTGCTTTGTATTCATGAGCGCTACACCGGCTATAAGGCCTTTTTACGTGCCATCGAATTCTTTATATGAGCTAGCATTTTCTATGATTAACATGAGACCTGATTTTGAATCACATTTCCCACTGTGAAGCCCAAAACACAGCAAAATCCGCAGTAACTTCAAGATTCTTCCTCTAAATTGTTGCTCTACTGGGCCGAGAATTCAATGCGGTTCTTGTCATGGGTCCAAATTGGATCTACTGACTTAGGACCCCTCGGGCTAAGCATCTTGAGGAGTGCGAACTATCAGAAATATCTCCTTGAGCTGATAAATTGAAGCCATAAATGGCATAATTAATTCCTGTGTTCTGCACCCATACATTTAACGATCTGGCGTTCGTTAGCATTAGAGTCAGGTCCCAGCCATTGATCTTAAGAGCCCCAAGGCATGATGGAGCCTGTCACCAACATAACGAGACTTAAGAACTATAATTACCAGACATTTCTCTTCCTCAATCCTCCTTCCCATCTCCCTCATCCATCCATCATTCTCCCACAATAACGCTCTTAAAGGTGAGATTATATTCAGAAAAAATACACTGCCATTTCAAAGTTTGGGGTCAGTGAGAATGTTTTCTAAGAAATTTATAATTTTACTCAGCAAGGATGCATTAAATTGAGCAAAAGGGACAGTAAAGACTTTTATAATGTTACAAAAGATTTCTATTTCAAATAAATGCCGCTCTCTTTCTATTCACCAAAAGAATCCTGAAAAAATGTATCCCGGTTTCACATACAGCTTCCCTGCTGAGTAAGACCTTCAAAAGCATCTTTTGATTATGACTTCAAGATGATGTGTGAAATGTTTATGCTAAAATTCTTGCACTTATTCATAAGTTGATTTCCCTGAAAAGTTTAACACACACACACACACACACACACACAAAAAATGTATCTCACTTATTGAGCATCCCGAATCCTGGCGGGCGGGACTCTCTGTTTTGTCTGTCCAATGGCAGATGGGAGTGACATTTTAATTTTTTTTCTACATTGACAGCCACTCATAATCAGCTGTGTATTCTGATACATTTTTACAAGAAACATATGAAAAAAATATTAAATATGCCCACAACTAAGGCAAGCCATATGATTATCCAGATTTCACTCACTGTAATATGATAACATGGTGCTAATAGTGCCATGTAGAAATACTATAAATATATAGGATAAATATATGAAAGGATGTTGCTTAAGTCATGTTTGCATGCAGTTTTTGCTTTGGTGCCTCTACTTTCTAATATAAAACCTCCACACACTGGTTTAGATGTCGCATATTTTAAAGTATTTGTATTTATACCTACACTAGAGAAAAGCCCACCATTGAACCTCTGAAATATACAGACGCACACCGCACTTTTACAAATCCTTTTTAGCATCCTACACTCTCGCAGGTCTCTACACCACAACACAATTATAACTTGCTCACTAAGCCTCATTCATTAAAATGGAAATGAGGAACGGGCCGGCCCTCTGAGTGTGTACAGCTGCTTTTTATTGATCCAAACTAGAGTGTTTACCTAAGAGATGAAAAAAGACAACAACAGAATTATTCTATAATTCACAGCGTTGCTCTGTGTCATATGGGAGCGCAGTAAGTGTTTTGAGCTTCTGATCATAAAACTTTGACTTGCTATGGCTCAATCTGTGTTTTTTTATTCTTTTCCTCTTTCTCGTCCCATTTTTCAAGCCCCTCTCAAAGGTAAAAAAGGGGGGATAGATAATGTCATCTCTGCTAGAGCTGCTTTTAGGATCACATTAACACTTGCTCATCAATATTAACATCAAACTTTCTTCTCCAAATGCATCTTTCCTTTTCATCTCATCGCATGCCCCTTCTGATACACTTCAGTTTCGCTGAGGCCTAAACCCCTTTCCCCAGCCCATTAAACGTACTTTGGCTCTTGCTATCTTTGGAAGAGAAAACTACCATGCTAATCGTACTATTCCTGTGGTATATAATTTTGCAGTATGCAAAGTAAACTGCCTGAATGCACTGCATTCCCAGATGACCTACTACATTTGCCAACATGTGCATTACAACTAGAATACACTTAAAATGCAATGAATCTTCTTTTCTTTACATAAAATTATACAGTATGCACAATAACTGGGACCCTGAGACCAGAATATCATAGAGACTTGAGACTCGAGATGGCTCTTTTGACTTCAACCAGCAATCACATAGCAACCACCCAGAACACCCTAGTGACCGCATAGCAACAAGTGAAAAAAAATCAACACTCACAACATCAAAGCAATGCTTTGAAATTACAATGGTCACTTTTGCATAGGCAAGATCACTCTTAAAGGGGTCCTATTATGCGTTTCCACTTTTTCAACTTTAGTTAGTGTGTAATATGGCTGTTTGAGCATTAAAAAAATCAGCAAAGTCACAAAGCTCAAAGTCCCCTCCAAAGGGATATATGCTATTAAACAGAATCCACTTTCCAAGAACTACAACGAACGGCTCATTTGGATTAAAACGTGTTCTTTCCGGGCTTTGTGAAGTCATAAGGTAAATCATTTAAATAAACCTCCCCCACAATATCCGCAAAAAAGGGGACGAGGCCTGGTTGAGCTCTGCTATGTCAAAGAGATGCTGGTTTTTTCCACATTTCCAAAACTCATTTGTTTGACGTTCCTAAGGTTGATGAACTTAGAGTGGTTAAAATGTATTTTAAACACTGTTCCTGAACATTAAAACTCAAACGTTTATCTGTGCGCTGCACATTTTATGGAGAACAGATTGTTTTCTGTTGCTTTTTTAAGCTCTAAGACTGTTCACCGCTCCTTAGGAAAATGAACAATGGTTTTGTGATCGATTAATGTTTGTATTACCTTAGTTTTCCAACAAATTTCATGATTAAATGGATAACATCATTTTGAATTTATGGCAGTCTTAATATATGCCGTTTCACGATTGGCCGGATTCACCGCATGACAACAATCACGTGCGTTTCGTGTTCATTCGAACACCTTCATTTCCACTAATGCTCACAAATCAGCATTTTTACAACAGTAAAATCTCTTTTCATGTAGTCACAATATTATATTTTGTCATGTTTATCAAAATGAAACTGATTAAAAAAAACGTAGACCCCACTACATTGATATTTAAATAGTATAGGCTTATGTTGAACAAACAAATATTCTTGTACAAACAGACGTGTATTTGACAAATATTGCATTTATTTCACTTCAGCTGTGGTAAAGTATGCAATCACCACGTGCAGTCACTACGGGAAGCAGAAAGCGTCCGACTTCACGTCTCAGTTTTCAGCTCCTCCCCACCTGCCGATCGGTTACATCATGCCGATGCCATCTATTGTTTCCTTAAGCCTGGTTCACACGGCAGGATAATTAGGCCGATTTTAGCCCCGATTCACCCCTTCCGACAATCTTAAGGATGCTCCGATTATCGTAAAATAATCTGATCAGATATTCCTGCCGTGTGTGGTGTGTTAAGACTGCTCTCGTCTGCTCAGAAGGACGTCGGGACCACTCCGATCTCAAATCGGGGATATCCAACATGCTGGATTTTTTTGGCCCGATTTCTCATCGTGTGTGGTGTCCCCCGGGGACAAACGAGCATGCAGCCTGTGGACTGTGGCGTGTAGCCAATCAGAATGATTGTTTACTCTGAAGTCACGTTTGATCTCGAGGGATTTTGCGAGATTTCCTGTCTGACCTGGGAATGCTCGGGAGTCAAATCGGTTCGTGCATGATGTGTTGATTTTGCCTTGTGGCTGCGCACCACACACCGTACGACCAAAACTGTTAGACCCGTGACTTTTGAATCGCCGTGTGTGTGTGGGGTCTCTCAGGTTTGGACAATCTTCCTGTGTGAAACAGGCTTTAGGCTTAGTCCCTGGGTTGTTTCCATAGCGGTGTTCAAGGCGCATCTCAAACGAGCCTAATAGTGCCCTATTTAAGGGTAAAGGGGGCAATTTTCAGACACAGCCCATATTTATCTCCATAGCTACTAATCACTTACACCTGTTCCTTGTTACATCCCTTGTTATCTTGTGTATTTAAACCACAGTGTTCTGTTATGTTACTGGTCTGTTGTTGTACATGTGTGTTTATTTTAGTTTTAGCCTGGATTAATTTTTGCTGTTTTTCTTTAAATCACTGTTTTTACTACACTTGGATCCAACGCTCCGTCGTTTCTGAAATGGCCACATTATAAATGCACAAATTCAAAATTTAAACAGTGAAAGAGAGAGGCTTGCTTTGGAATTGCTTAGCTTACAAAGTGTAAAGTAAATCATTTAGCACTACCTCAAAAACATACATTTTAACTGACTGTCAGTATGAATGCTATGCCGTCTTCAGGCCAAATGATCAAAAACAAACTCTGCATTATGGAGAACAGATATTAGAGCTCTGTTCATTAGGGAGACACACAGCTTCTCCGGTGAATTTCTAAAAAAGTCTTTTGATTTAGATTTAATCTGTGATAGGAAAACTGTTAAAAGCAAGTGAAAACAGCTGCTGTGAGTAAAGGTTAAAAAGAAACTCAACAGAACAAAATAAGAACTTCAGAATATGCATAATTTTGAATAATTCAAATTTGTAGGTTGATTCCCTGTAAAAACCTATTTAAATAATGGCAGAAAAGAAAGATATTGGGGTATAAAATATTTGTATTTTTTTATTTTGTGATTTGAAAATGAATGCATCAGCTTGTTAGATTTAAAAATAAAATAATAAATAATAAAAAATCATAAAAATATAATATTAAATAAGAGTATTAAATATTAAAAAAGAGAGCTATGGAAGTGGCCAAAAAATAAAACCGAATAAATGTTAGAGTGCATGTGAGAGGTTTATAAATATTTTTGATTCATGCAGGCTCGAAAGGGTAACGATGAATGGTCACTGCATCTCAAATGGCAAATCGCTGTTCCAGTCTCACTTCACTGGACTCAAACACAGCCGCCAGTAAAAATAACCCACGAGCTTGTCAGATTCGCACAGGCATACGACAGGAGACGCACACATATTGCATGTGCAAGATTCAGAGAATGGTAAAGCCTTAAATGGCTTACCCCACAAAGGCACTGGATATGAAACTCACTTGAGTATCTCATGCAGATCTGAGCTGCTTCTTGCAAACTGAGCTGAATGGCAGATTCCATCCTTAAACGGCAGTCCGGGACTGATAATTCGCAGAACATTTGTTGAACAAATTTGTTCTTAATGAACAAGCTGGAGCAAACGCACACACGTATAGGCCTACACACCCTGACCGAGCACAAATTTAATTACAGTGAGTTGTTGCAGTAATCTTGCTTTAATGCTCAGACTGATGCACAGAATCCATTAAGAGAGACAAACTAGAAATCAGGGAGAAGGCAAAACACCTCCCTATTATAATGCCAGTTTGCCAGTGTCACGAATTTGCTGTTCAGGAGATGCATGGCGCAGGAAATCAATAGAGATACTTTTATTAAACAGAGAATATACACAAGGGAACAAACACGCTTACATCACACAAGAACTGAAGGAATTGAACAGAACAGGGAGTATTTACACACCGAGTTAACTAAATGAACAACAGGTGAACATAATCAGTAACTAAGGAAACTAAATAGGGCACAATGAAGACTAAATTGAAAGGGTAAATATGGAACCAAGACATATGAACAAAAGCACAACTACTGTACATAACCCTGACAGCCAGCTTTGAGCTGTCATAAAGATCATTATTTTCTTGCAACACGTACTGACACCAAGTTAGAGTCTACTCACACACACGAATATCACTAAGTTCCTTCTTATTATAACATGGTATATGAATACAGTAATTTTACAGTACTGTGGAAATGATTTGATGGTTTAACGTTTGAAAATGAAGAAATTAAGACAGCCATTATTATTATAATTTTACAGTTGTAATGTAAAATAAAATTATTATTTTTATAAAATACTCTTTTTTTATTTTAGAGTGAAATATTAAGAGTAATATTTCTTGGGGTTTTTTTTTTTTTTTTTTTTTATTATAGTAAATAATAATATAAAAATATGTAGGCTATCATTATTATGTTATAGCCATATTGATATATAATCATAAAGTTTTCAACAAACTGTGCAGCCCTACACATTTTTTAATTTTTTTAAATCACATATTAAATTGCAATCACAGTTTGTTTTTGTTTTTATCAACAACAACAACAACAAATCGCAATTTGATTTTCTCCCACAAATCATGCAGCTCTAACTTTACTATACTGCCACATTTTATAAGGGTTTAAATAAAGGCTCTGTTTTAAAACATAGTGAGCTACCTTGCTGTCTGCTGCCTGTAGATGAAATGAAATGGAGCCTCATAAATGACCATTTAGGCAGCATTTAAAGTATATCAAATATTTTTTTAATCAATACTTTTCAGTACTGAATCAATTTGAATGAAATTCAATTTCACTTGAGGCTGAATGAAACTATGCTTACATATGTATATGTAAATGCAGAAATGTTAAACTACTCACTCTTTCTTCCATCTTGGAATTTACTCACAATGCATTGTGGGAATACCTTCTTTGCAAAATGATACATTCAATGCTTGCTTCAAAAAAGTCTCAAAGAAGGTATTTTTTGGAAAAGACTTCACATCTGGGACATTCTTATGATGCGGCCCACGTATGCAGCTTACCAGGGACGTGCAGAGAGTTCCTCAGGGGCTCCGGGGCTCAAACGTAAAAAGGGGCATATATATATATATATATATATATATATATGCTTTGCATCTCAGAAATAAATTATATATTTTTTAAAGTATATTAAAATAGAAAACCATTATTTTAAATTGTAATTATTATTTTTTTTTCTGTATTTTTGATCAAATAAATGCAGGCTTGATGCGCATAAGGGACTTCTTAAAAAATAAATTTAAAAAAAGTAATGTGTGTGCAAATTTTTGACCAGTAGTACTGTACTATGTATACTATTGCTGTAAAATTATCAACATTTTTTAAATAATAAAGTCACCATTTCACGTGTTGTTGTCAGTTTCATCAAATGGTGAACGGTGTATCAATATAGACTATACAAGTGACTTGAATACTTATCATTAATGCTACTTTTGGTGCTGGTTTTATGCAGTGCTTTGTAGTCAATTAACATCCATTAGTTCAACGACGCAGATTCAGATCGCTTCATAAATGTAAATTCGTCTGTCCATGTAATTTTCAAACGATTTATTTATAAATGACCGGAAAATTACCGCTCCACTTCACATTGTCCAATGAAATTTGAACTTGTTGTGTCAGATGACGATTGGTCGGTGTAGCCTATTATACATGACAAACAGGCTTCAATGAATTATGTAATATTTTAAAATATGTGATATGTGGATTTTTAATTGAATCGACACACAACCTTCTATTATAAAAAAAATAAAATAAAAAAAGTTAAAAAATTGTTTGGTTTATTTCTTTCCTGCCGTCGAGCTATATACTCACCGAAAGAACCATTTGGCTCGAGAGCATCGGTTCCCGATCAGACTGTGGGATACCTAAATTTACACTAGTGCCTTTTCATTTTAAAACGTATAACTTTTGGCCTGCTTGGCCTCCCATAAACTTCAATTGTTCTCACATGATCAGGCAATTTATACAAACATATCTTTAAACTTTACACACATTTTGGGATTCCTCACAAGTAGGAGAGAACAGGTCTATATAGTTGCATGAGTAATTTGTCACAAGGTCTATATTTAAATTACATAAGATTTTGAGTCAAAAGTCCAATTACACAAATGCTTGCTTTCCCTAGTGATTTTATCTATCTATCTATCTATCTATCTATCTATCTATCTATCTATCTATCTATCTATCTATCTATCTATCTATCTATCTATCTATCTATCTGTCTAGAGTCTATCTAGGTGTGACAACTTGCCCCGGTGTCTCCTATAGCGCACGCGCACACAGCTGTTAACTACAATAATTGAGCCAGTTTGAGCAGATGCTGAGGTTGTAGGTTCAAACCCCAGAAGGCTTGATGAACTATCCACTGTATTGTTCATGAACCGGTTCATGAATCACAAACTACAACGTGCCTTCGATCAAGACCGCTGACCTCGGGTTATTAAAACACGACTGAACCCGTAATAACTGACCCAAAGACACTAAGATTGGAGCACTAATTAGTAAACGAGCAGCCTTTAGTGCGCTGCGAGTCCGTGCGCTCCGGTAACCGGTCACCAGCGCGCGCTGCGCGTCTCCATCTGTCAGAAATTCAGCATGAGCGAAGGCAAAAGGTGTATTTCCCCCCCAAATGTATCCACATGAGACACATCCAGCCAGCCAGAACACATCAGCGAGTATCTGTCGTTTTCCACAGTCACAGCACATGTCTATGGACTCAGCATGTGCCTGTAGATATCCAGACATTCAGCGCATGTTTCCGCTTTGATAAGTTTGAAATGCTGATGACACGAAGCGCATGTTATACACACAACCTGCCGCTTATAAAAGGTATCAGGTCTTACCTACAGGAGGCTGATTTTACATGACAGCTGGAGAGTCTTGACTTGAGTCTTGTGTTGGTGAAGGTCTGACAGACAGACACGCGCACAAAGAGGAGCGCGTACTCGTACTCTCTCGCTCTCGCTCTCTCTCTCTCAGCATCATCCCTATACAGCGCTCAAACCTGCGCGCGCACTCACAATAAAAATACGCAATTTTTTCCAAAATTTACGGGATGTCACAAACATAAGACTACTTGAGGCATTTTGTGCATTATGTTTTTTTAACAATTCGTGTAGCCTATATGTCAATATGCTCGAGTCCGTCGGTCATAATCAGAAATAGATAAGTTTGGCCGGCTGACAGTACATTATTCTGCTTATTGCACGGCTAAATTAATAAATTCATGTATATGAAATTTTGATTCGCTGAAACTAAAGCCTACAATATAAATCAATAGACCTATTAATATGCGATTTTTATCCAGTTCTTTTGTGCCTCTTACCGGTTCGTTTTTTGTTTTCTCAATCGTTTCATTTTTTTACACAAAATATTTTACCACAGTCAGATAACTGTTAGAACCGTTAGATGGCGCCAATTAGCTATTCAAACTTCTGACGAATTCCACGTTCTTCCTTTTATAAAGAGAGCGCGTGGAATGATATGAGGGATGAGCGGTGATTGTTCAGAAATATTTGACCGATGAATTCGCCATTTGAAAAACAAAACAAAACAAAATTAAGCATGCCAGGGAATCTTTTAATAAAATGACACATTGCTGATTATGTCAAATATTTGAACTATTAGATTATGTTGGTAACCGTAAAATGTCCTGATAACAACACAAATAGATCCTGGCCTTCCAGCAACCGAGGTAAGAACACACAGCACGAAAATATTGTGCTGAATATTACTAATAATTAATAATATTAAGATGAAACATAAATCCAGTGTTTAAAAAAACTGCAAAGAAAAATATGAATAAATTCACCTTAAAAATGTGACGATAATTTTAACAATATTTTATTGGGCACACAGCACCATAATTAATTTGTTAAATATAATAGGCTGCACATTTTCTTTGTAAATTATAAGGTAATTAATTATGTCATCCAAATGACTTTGACCTGTTTGATGATAAAACCAAAGAATTCCACATATTATACAGTAGCAACCTGAATATAGACTGGATATTTTTGATTTGGCCCACTATAAGCATCACCCAAAACACCTTAGCAACTGCATAACAATTCCCCGGCAACCACCCACAGTTGGGATGGGGTTTTTGTAAAGCACCACTCACATTTTCTTGAGAAAAACACATGAAGTCTACTTATTAATGATCCTCAAATTACCTGCATGCAACAGTATTTTACACACACAAACTCATTTTATTCCATTAGGAGAACAGAAATGGATATAATAATTCATCTTAATGTTGCTCTTTTTCTATTTTGCCAAATTGAGTTTCATTGCCTTGAAATTTAAAGTCTACTGAACACACACACACACAAGGATATTTTATATACCACAGCATCATAAAATCATATTCTTATTATCATAACTGTTCCATGTATCACCTGTCTGTAATGCTCACTGAATTATTCTCAACAGTAACTTAAACACAAGAAAGAAATCTTTCTTCTAACTCAAAAACTATTTGCAGATGTAATGCAGCCATGCATGTTTAATATATGCTTGCATAATCTTGAGATTAATGCTGCTCTGTTTTGTCGAGGATTCACTGCTTTGAAGTTTAAATTCTGCTATTAATGTTCAGATTTATTCACATACACACAGCTCAGGTTGTTTTATATACCACCTTAACATAAAGCCTCATCCTAATTATCATTATTGTTCCACAAATAATGCTCATTGAATGATTCTCAATTTAAACAGAAAGTTTGTTCTATTTGGGGATTTTACAGAGCCATAAATGTTTAATATTGTGCATGCATACTCTTGATGCTGCTCTTTTTCTGTTCAAAATCCAAAATCGAAGCGTAATTGCCTTTTAATTGCCCTGAAGTTTATAGTCTGTCACAGAGGAAATTGCTTGGGAGTTTTGGTGCAGTACATCTGGAACTTTACGCTGAATAGTTGCGAGTATAAGTATCTATCGCCTAATAATCTACATGCAATCCCCTAGACGATGAATGATGAATGTGTGCCATGCAAACTGTGACCTGGGTTTGCAAATGGGGTCTCACATGACATTCCTGTCAGCTCATTTCCCTGCGAGTGTAACTTCAGCAGGAATCCAGCTCCAATATGTTTATTTCTAATTTTACCATATACACATAACAATGACTGAGAGAATATTTGCCTTGCATGTAGCCCCAATAACCGGAGAAGATGAATGTGTTGCATAGTACTTTCACACTGCGAGTCTGTGTGTGCGTTCATTACAACGCCCCAGTTTAGCTGCCTCCTCTCCTCCGCTGTTGATGGTATCTTATTGTTACCAGGTGGCTGCCAGTGACAGGAGCCTTGAAAAACTGCTGACAATAAGCCACGGCTCAAAGGAAAACGTGAAAAAGGAGGACAAGCGAGCAGTGCGGTTCTTCCTCGTGACGGCGTAGGGGATGAGGAAACCATGTTAGGAGCGAGATCCCTGGGGAAACGTTCCAGCGAGTTCCTGTGCTTTAGATGATGGTTCATAAACTACCATCATCCTCGAGGGCCTGGGAGCCAACACTGAAATAGTTCAGATGTGCCAATGAATGAAAAAGTGGGAATTAGAGGGAACTTTGCTGAGCAGAAGGATGAAATGGAGACCGATGGCGCATGGGAAAGAAACCCTCCTGTGGAAGGAGAGAGGTCTCGTGTGAAAGATCTCTGTCATTCACACTGAGAGGGTTCATGTGCCGTCGTTCTAACAGCTGTGGAAAATGAGCACTCATTGATTTCATGCATATGGCTCCCAGACATGTAAACACACACACTGAAACACAGCCATCCTAGCGTAACAAAGCCACGGGGAATAACGCATTCTTTTCCGTTCTAATTTAAGAACTTCTCTCATTTAATGCCATGCATTACACACGATTGCACGCATCAACTGATTATCTCTGCATCACAACAAAAAGACACCGAGAAGAGTTATTTGATCCTCTATGAAACAGCATTCCCTTGAGCACAGATGTGACAAAGAACATCCAGCGACGTGAGATTGTACAGTGTAATACGGGAAGAACAAGGCCTACAGATGGGCTGCAGTGAACATGCGCATGTTACTTAAGCAAAATCCTGCAGGCGTGCAGTGTGAATATCATGTTTTAGGATAGGCACGGATCTGTTTATTACTGTACTGCCTGCTATAATTGAGATTAATGCAGTCCGGTGAGCATAACAGGAAAGATGCCAACTTTATACTCTGATCCTCTGTGCCAGGTCCTGAGTATTTAATCACAGTTTTAAGAGAAAAATGTTTGATTGTAAGTAGAACTACAGTCGGAAGTGGTCTTAACCCACTTGCAACAAATAAAAATAGATTCCTTTTCTAGTTTAATTAGTTGGTTATGTAGACAGATTTACTGCTAATCCCTAAGGGACAAGCTTCTGTTTCAACTCTTCTTCTTTTCTTTTTTTTTAACACAATTGTGCCATCTAGTGACAACGTCTTGAAAATAAAGCATAACACAAAATGGATGCATATCATTAATAAGTCTCAGCAGCAAGATAATGTTACATTCCAGACATGTGAAATCAGATGCTTTACAAATCATCCTTTCACAACTAAATGTTTTATCTTAACCGATAAAAAAATATTTTACAAAAAGTCTTGTGGTACCATGGTACAGAATTAGATGGTAATAGGCTACTATATGGTTACCCTATTAATGTAGCTATTAAAATGGTGCTCCAAAGTATACCATGGTATATGTTGTGCATGTCCAAAATGCATATAGATTCATATATATTAAAATAACTCGATGACAGGCCCCAATTTCGTCTGTCAACAATCTAGCCTACTGCAAAACTAGATAAGGTCAAATATTATACAAATGGGCGATTTGTAACTCTTAAGTTGATGAATTATGGAAGTACTATAATACTTTATTGTAGGCCATGCTTTTTGTTTGAAAATATATATATATATTTTTTTAATAGCCTACTTTGTCGAGTTATTGTTACACCAAATACTATAATTATGTAAAAACGCTTAAGGGGCAAAACCTTCTATGCTTGGTCTCAGGATGATACAGATCCGTTCACGTTCATGTAATGTTTCTCAGCGATTTAAAACACTACTAAAACAGTATATTTTATGCTATGAGAGTCGTATTTTTTGATGGTTCTGCGCAAGTTATGCGCAGAGCGGATGCGCACGAACACACATCAGCCGCTCTTGTTATCACAGAGGAGCCGTGAAAACATTATTGTGTTCATCTGCGTCGAACAAATTCTAGCGTTACCGATCAATTTAGGTCAATAAACGAACAATGATCGGTCATCCGGTGACTAGCAGATGAGCCAAATCTGATCATCGCTGAAAGAAACAGGCGAAATTTCGGATATTTTGTCAGGTGAGTAATCTGAAAGACGTTTGCGTTAGACAACACGCAGCAAAATCAGCAGAAATCGAAACACATATTCAAGCAACCCAACCGATGATGAAGAGTTGTCACTTTACATGTTTGTAGCTTATAATTTGATCATTGTGAAGGGTTCAGGTATTGTGGTTTGATGTGAAATAAGGCTGTTCTTGCTGTGTTTTGGTCAGGGGTGTTGTCTTGTGTACAGGCCTCAATCTGATCCATCAATGATCTGACCTCAACATCAGCACAATCAAAGCCTCAGAAGTCTTTTATTAATGTTATGTGGAGTGAGATCGTTTACAAATGTATAAATGGATCGATTTCGGTTTCGTGTTTGAGTTGCTGAGGGATTTGGGCCTGTGATGCAATTTAAAAACACAATGATCACAGTCAAACGCAATTTAACCCAGTTGATTTTTTTTTATTAGAATATACATATTTGTATATTAATATTGTTTTATAAATATTCTTTTTTCAACCCATCTTACATTTTTAGCTTCTGCTAATATACCGTATGTAACATTTTACTGTTTAAATGCTATTTATTTTTAATGTTTTGTTTTCTTTTAAACCAGTCAGTCTTGCTGACATTTTATTGCAACTTTTGTTAATAAGCATATACATGTAACTAATTCTTTATGGCTGACATTTATTTAAATGTTTGCTTATAAATAATTTACAAACTATTTTACTAATATTATTACCATTTTCCCCAGTCATTTTTAGCTTTCGTTAGTAAATGTAACATTTTATTATTTAAATTACATTTTAAACACTTATATTTAATTTATTATTATTACCATTATTAATAATAGTTTTAAACATGTTTAAAATGTAACTTTTGTTAACAAATATAGCATACACATGCAACTGATTATTTATAGCTGATATTTATTGTAAATGTTTGCATAGAAACATTATATTTTGTTACTTATAATTTATTTGATCAATTTGTGCCTTTTGCATTCTAGCTGTTTCCTGCTTATATAAACCTAACCTAAAATGAATGTCTGACATTCTAGTATATTCCGCTAGTTAGCATCATAAAATGTCCCGTAAATGGTTTGCCTGTAAGGATTTGGGTCATGATATATTTAGATCATTTCTGCATCAGATTTGGGCCGGCTGCTATTATGAGCGTGTTACACGGGTTGTCTTATCAAGATTCAAGCCGAACGGTTTATGTTTGAGTGAGTCAGTAGAAATGTTTTCAAGAAAGCATTAAAGTGTAGTCGTTCCTCTCATTCGTTGTGCTTCTGGTTCCACTTTACATGTGCTTCCAGAAATTAACAGTTTTCACTTGATGTGTTTTTTTTAAATGTACAGATACTTCATGAATGACGCTCTTTTTCTTATATAAGTGGAGTAATACTTATCAGATGAGAGAGTAGAACTGCAAAAGCTTTAATTATACAGAGCCACAATGAACAAAGAACTCAGGCAAGCCTCTGTTTACTCGTGACTTTTGTCGACTTGGGCAACATAGTTTGGTAAACAGTGCCTTGTTTGTAACATCTACGTACGTACCGCTGACATTATCTGGCGTATGCAGCACATTTCTCCCTGATCTGCGTGTGAATTGATTATATTTTTGTTTTCTTCACAGTATGGCCAGTTGCGGCGAGGTTAACCTTTCCATGGACTCCCTGACTTCGGGGAAGAAGGTGAGTGGGGAGTCTGTGACTGAGGGAAGTCCGTCACCGTCGTCTCCTTCCCTGCCCGTCCCAGAGTGCGCGATCTGCCTCCAGAGCTGCGTCCACCCCGTACGCCTGCCCTGCCGCCACGTTTTCTGCTTCCTCTGCGTGAAAGGAGCTTCGTGGCACAGCAAACGCTGCGCGCTTTGCAGACAAGAAGTGCCTGAGGATTTCCTTGAGCGTCCCACTTTGCTCTCGCCCGATGAGCTGAAGGCTTCGGCGACGGGTGGACGCGGCGCGGGGACCGGTGGGCACGCGTGGTACTACGAGGGGCGCAACGGATGGTGGCAGTACGACGAGAGGACTAGCCGAGAGCTAGAGGATGCTTTCAACAAGGGCAAAAAGAGCGCCGAGATGCTAATCGCCGGATTCCTCTACGTGGCCGATCTGGAGAACATGGTGCAGTACAGGAGGAACGAACACGGGCGTAGGCGGAGGATGAAGAGGGATGTGATGGACATCCCTAAAAAAGGCGTAGCCGGGCTAAGACTCGATCCGGATCCTAATGTAACGGCGGGAACGGCTCCCATTGCAGCGCCTGCCGTCGCGGATTTAAACGTGAGTGTGGATGGAGCCACGGCGGAGCGAGAGAGCTCTGCGGATGGAGCGGACACTGGGATCAGCGCAGGACGTCCTCAAGGAGTCTTTGCTCCGGCTCCCGTAAGGCCACCGACTGTCTTAGGAGGTCACCTGACCAGCCCTGCTTCCTCAAGCGACATTCAGCTCGTACACGCTCTCGGCCAACTCAATATGAACCCCGCCGAGCCCGAAGAGGAAGACGCAGAGAATGAAGAGGATTCGGCCGCTCCGGACGCCTCGGGGTACGAGTCCGAGTCTGGCACGAGTGAGGAGGATGATGATGATGAGCAGGTTGGGGAGGAAAGTGACGGCGATCACACGGAGGGCTCTCAGGGTAGTAGGCATAGACTGCAGCAGCTTGACAGACCGCCCCCTGGTGGCGGGCCAGCGAGTAGCGGCGATCGGTCTGGGTGTCCCGACGGTCAGTGCACTGTTACGAAGGTCTGACCTCAGCACAACTACAGAACTCCTACCCAACTACCACAACCGCTGGGTATTTCTAACCAATCTCTGAAACGCAAAAAAATGAACGAATTATTCAAATCGCAGAGACTCAGTCTTGTATAAGGCGGGGGGGGGGATGGTTTTGGTGTAAGAATAGTGCTTGTCTTTCTCTATCAGTCTTTTAGAGGACTGTACCAGGGCTGTACTCTTTAATGGAAATTACAGGCAAAACTACAATAAAACTTGCTTTTTACCATGCCTAGAATTCTTATGAATCGGTCCAACCATTTCTTTTTTCTTTTTCATTCATTTAACAAAACAAAAACGACCATTCACAATAAAACTCTGTGATGGTAAAACCACTTTTCACCCTAAAATGAAAAGGAAAAAAAGTGCGGAATTAATATTTTGCACAAGGCAAAATATTTTAAATGCATAAAAAAAATAAGATTTTTGCATTTTCAGAACAATTTTTGTAAGTACATTTGAACCTAACTTCTCATTATATGTATGCATTACAGTAATGAGAATTTCAGATGAAAATGTGCTTTAATCATGCATAATTTCACAGTGCAAAAATACGTTCGTGATCCTAAACACGGCATTCATTTCATCTTTATGTATAAAACTAATCTTTTTATTAATTTTTTCTTTTGATTTTGGGGTGAAATATGACCTGAACATGTTCTTGACAAGTTTTGCGAGATTCACCCATTTTCTAATCACGAGATTTCATTACATCTAGCATGGCTCAACACCATTATCCAGTGGTTATAGAGTAGTACAATAATAAATTAATGTTCTGTGGTGTAATTAAGTATTTTTTTTTCTTTATATATATAAAAAAAAATATGCCATATCAGTTTTTACCCATAGCATTCTGACATCAGAAAATAACTGGAACTACTTGCACTGTTTTAACAATGAAAAATGTGATGGCATCTTTTGGTTGGTAAACTGTACAGGCTGGATCTTTACTGTTTTGAATATGACAGTTATGCTGTATATCAAATTATTTATTTTGCTATCATAATTTTCATGGAAACCACCTGGTACAGATCCTTCTAAATCTGCAACGAGTGTTAAGAATGTTTTATTATTTTTTTGGTGAAATGACAAGCATTAGATGCAATACCAGCATAATTTCAAATGCAGAAACTAATGAGAATTTATTGTAGTTTTGCCAAGGATTCCTCTTTAAGCTCTAGTCATTAGAAAACCTTCAGTCACCTTACATTTACTACTTCTAGTGTTTCATAATGTGAGGTTTAAAAATCTTTAACTGTGTGTGTGTGCATTTGCTTTTATTTTTACGCAACTCGTCTTTATTCTCGTCTCATCTTGTGTGCTTTATCTGTTTCATGGATTTGCATGTGTTGCTGTGAGTGATGATGGAGCCCTGGACTAGGGCGCTTTGAACTCTGGGAAAGGCGAGTTTTATCAGATGTCATAAGTTGTAGTTGTAAAGTAGTCCCTC
This sequence comes from Leuciscus idus, assembly GCA_021554675.1. Taxonomy (NCBI): domain Eukaryota; kingdom Metazoa; phylum Chordata; class Actinopteri; order Cypriniformes; family Leuciscidae; genus Leuciscus; species Leuciscus idus. The sequence continues at coordinate 28,550,680 of CM038640.1, read as the reverse complement.
AGACTGAGTGAGCGAGTGGTTTTCCAGCATTGGTGTCCGATTTGAAGTTTATTGAACATTTTAATCCGTTATTTTTCCACCCTGCTAATTCTCATTTCCATTTTTGTTCAGGTTCTTTGTTGTCGGCAAAACGAAATGAAAACTAAAATCGAGAATAACTTCTTTTTGATGTATTTCTGTTTTAAATGTGTTGTTTTGTTACAAGATTTATCTGAGAAATAAAGTGTTGTCTGTTAACTGTCCTGAAACTGTCCTGATGTATTTCTCAATGTAAGAAGGTTTACTTTACTCTAAAGAATTTTTTGTTATTCTGTGTTTTTAATCCAAACATGTTGAAACCAGAAAAAATTTCAAAAATCAGCAGCAATACTTTCTACTCTTCAAGACCTCACAATTCATTACAACGAACAGTTGAAAGAACAGATTTACAAATGTGAATCTCATCTTCTGAGCCTGTTTTTGCTAATAAGGTTTAAACTAGAGGTTTTATTAAAATTCTTACCTCCAGTTTCACAGACAAAGCTTAAAGGGATACTCCACTTTTTTTTTGGAAATAGGCTCATTTTACAACTCCCCCAGAGTTAAACAGTTGAGTCTTACCGTTTTCGAATGCATTTAGCCGATCTCAGGGTCTGGCGGTACCACTTTTAGCATAGCTTAGCAGAGATCATTGAATCGGACAGGACCATTAGCATCTCTCTCAAAAAAATGACCAAAGAGTTTCGATATTTTTCCTATTTAAAACTTGACTCTTCTGTAGTTACATCGTGTACTAAGACCGTCGGAAAATGTAAAGTTGCGATTTTCTAGGCCGATATGGCTAGGAACTATACACTCATTCCTGCGTAATAATCAAGAAACTTTGCTGCCGTACCATGAGTCCAGCAGGCGTAATGATATGACGCAATGCCTGAAAATAGGTCTAATAGGTTAGACAAACTTAGTCCTGGTCACATTGGAAGTTACCGAGCTGGGGACTATTTTCAGGCGTTGCGTCATATCATTACGCCTGCTGGACTCATGGTACGGCAGCAAAGTTTCTTGATATAAAGCCATATCAGCCTAGAAAATCGCAACTTTACATTTTCCGACGGTCTTACGATGTAACTACAGAAGAGTCAAGTTTTAAATAGGAAAAATATCGAAACTATTTGGTCATTTTTTTGAGAGAGATGCTAATGGTCCTGTCCGATTCAATGATCTATGCTAAGCTATGCTAAAAGTGCTACCGCCAGACCCGGAGATCGGCTGAATGCATTTTAGAAAACGGTAAAACTCAACTGTTTAACTCTGGGGGAGTTGTAAAATGAGCCTATTTCCCAAAAAAGTGGAGTATCCCTTTAAAATAATCCCAGACTAAAATGCATGTTTGAGCTGGTTTACCTGAAAGGAACTTGCACTTATATATCTTAAAATATGTCAGTGCCGTTGTTTTGTCTCGAGATACACACCAGTAATGGTTTATTTTTCTAAGGCTCTTAAAAACCCTGATTAAACTAAGGCCTAATCCTGGCTTAATCTAAACCCTGTCTGTGAAACCAGGCCTTAAAGTTCTTAGTAGATCTTCCTGAAAAGTGCTCACTGACTTCTTAATGACTTCAAGAAATTGTGTAAAGCTGATTGCATTTGAGATTTTTGAGAAAGCTCTTTCCATTTTTCTGTGCAATATGCAGATGATACTTGAACTAGCTTGAGGCGATCAACAATCTGGGGTAAGATGGAAACAAAGACTTTAAACTCAAGTTTTATTATTATTCCAATACTGTGTCTTAAGATGTAAGACTTGCATCTTAAGATACAATATTGGAATAATAATAAATGGCCATAAACTTTCATGTACACTTATGTATGTGTAAAATAAGTTTCCAGCAACAAAAAAAAAAAAGTACTTTAAGAAGAACTTGTAGAAGTAGTATTCATAAAGTCATCTGGCTTGAATTAAATGTGTTTGCAAGTATTATTATTAATATTAACCTTCAGTTATGCTGATGTCTGCGCACTTTGGCTGTGTCTGAAAACGCACACTCTCTTAATTATACTTATTTTGAATATGTAATTACGTAAAGACAGCTAAAAAAGGTATGTTTTATGTAGTATGACTGTAGTATGTATGAATGTAATCTGGACGTACTACATTCACCATGTTGTCATTATCATGTGACCTACCAGCTTCAGTTACGTCCCGTGGCCTCGTGGGATAGTAAAGTGTCCATCGTATGCACACAGAATCTCACCAGAAGTAGTAGGTCATCCGGGTACATTTTGCCTGTGTACTGTGAATTCGGACATACTTCTTTTGTCACATACTGTTTTTTTCGCCACTATATAGTAGGAAATTATGTGATTTCGGATACAGCCTTTGACTTTTATCATACATGGGTTTCTATGTACAGCAGATCACAAGTTTTAGGCTGAATTCCCCAACTCAGCAAAGTTTAGATAACCCTGATTGCAACATAAGTTAAAATTTCTTTGTTATATACTATTATCCTAAACGTTATTGCTCAGTTTCACAGATAAAGAGCCTAGACCTAGACTAACATGCATGTTTGAGTTGTTTTAACTGAAAGCAACTTTTTTAAAATTATTTTTTTAAGATGAATACAAGTAATATTTTTTTTTTCTAAGGCACGTTTATAAAAGCTACTTAAATGTCCTGATTGAACTAAGGCCTAATCCTGGCTTAATCTAAACCCTGTCTGTGAAACCAGGCCTAAGTGTGCATCTAGTCAAATCTTATTGTGTACTGTTAAAGTGATGTGATTTGGGGTATTTTAGACCATATTTGTTTGCTTCGGCCTCCTCTTACATGCATTTAAAATAGAAATTTGTCAGTCTTGTTTTCAGTGTCAAGCGATTTCATGTGTTCTTTAAATGCACACTACCATATACAATAGATTATCCTCAAAGCTAACAGACATGGACTAAAAACCACCAACAAAGTCTTTAAACAAACCAGTTCAAATTTGCGTAACTGATGTGTGTGCATGACTGTCTGTACAGTATACGGATGAGTGCGATTGTGACAGATATAGTGGCAGATATAGTGATCAGTGTCATAGTGAGGGTTATATGCTCGTCTTCAGACAGAGTGGAGTCCGGGGTTCATGAAACTGAGCATCTCCCAGGACAGACCCCTGTGGCACTCCAGTAAACTCGTTAAACTCAGTCTGCAATGACCCTATGGCACACCCTTCCTCTTGTCCGCCTGACAGACATCTGTCATTGCATCTCTATCCCTCCACTACAGGGGGGATGGATTGACTGATCTGCAGTAGCATCTCGATCCTGGAATAGCAATGGGAATGTTTGTATAGTGGCTGTTCACCTTCCTAGCTTCAACCAAACTTGGCAACTTGATATTCCAGGACATGCTTAGGCATACAAGTTCTTTCTCTGGGAATCGAACATGTTTTTATTGTGCATGTGAGTGTGTATTTAAGGACAATGTCGTGTCTCTGGCTGACGCTATGTGCCCAACATGTTGGCACTGCATCTGAGATGATCTCATTCTGTAATGTCTGTAATCATTAATAACTTTCATATGACACCTCACTGATGACATCTCAGCTCATTTTCTGCTGTGCTCTACTCACGGCGCCGGCAAGTATGCATGGGTCATTCCCTGGGATCAGATCACAGTCGGCTTTTTAACCAGTCAACGATTTTAAAGGCACGATATACTGGGAATAAGGCCGCCTGTATGCTAGAGTTTGAATATGTTGATTTGAACGGCTGTATCCCCATCTTACTCAGTGGTGTTTAGGTGCTGAAGTTCACTGGGTGAAATAATTACCTTAAAAGAGTGCAATGTATGTGCCACTAGCGTCACTAAATAGAATAATAATCATTGTATTCAAACAGGTTTCCCCAACAGTTCTCCTGACTTCTATTGTTTGGACAAACAGGTAATTTCTCCCTAAACTCACACATGAGTCATTGTTGTTGTGTCGGGCTGGTTTCGAAAAACAGTCATGTGATTTCTTGTGTTTTATAACGAGCTGATTTTTAATAGTTATCAGCTTTTGTTGCACATGTAAGCGTGTGGAATTTTACATGATTGTGCTTAAACCGCCAACGTGTTTTTGTCAGGGAAAGGGCATCAATAGTTCAAGTAAAAACTTGATTTATGCTTTTTAGAGGGATTATAGGCTTTTGGGGCATAAACTCGATTTGTAGACCCCTTCTTCTACATTTTATCAGCTTATCTAATCTGTTAATTCGACAACCACACAAGTCCATGTCGATTTGACCCGAAAATGCCCCATTTTTGTGTTGATTGTGATGTTTGTTTTGGATCATTGTCCTGATGGAAGATCCAACCACGGCCCATTATAAGATTTCTAGCAGAGGGTGTTTTGATTATTTATTTTTTTAATCTTGTTTTTTTGAACATTCAGGACCTCCGGCAGAAAAATAGGCCCACAACAATAAGATCCACCAGTATATTGGGTGATTTTAAAGGGGAACTATGCAGGTTTTTTTTTTGCATATTTACCTTAACTGAACAGCTTCGGAGTCATTGGAATGGTTTTATGACTTTTTACAGGTTGAATGGTGGCCGTCTCGCTTCCCCCTAGTGCCTGTGAGCGGAAAAACCACCCTTGCAACTTTGGGCCGGCGGGAAGTATCGTCAGGAAGTATCGCGTGATATCAGGTCTCGCGATGTAACGAATTGCTTTACGGCACTCCACACATACACGTTTATATGCTAGTCTTCTGTGTATCACACATACCTCAGTGGACATGGCTCTGTGCGTTCTCCGGCTTCTTTGAAAACAAATGCACACATGACCAGAGGGAGAAGATGGGAGGGGGGAGAGTCGCCAACGAGTTTGACGACAGTGTTGTCAAATATCTATTCCGAAGCTGTAGGGGGAGCTCTATAGAGAAACCTGCGAGCAAAAAGCGAGAAAACAGTGAAGAAATTGCAAAACCGCATAGCGCCGCTTTAACATTCATGTGAACTTCCACTCAGTGACCATCTCACTTCTCCTGACAGTTTGGTCTCCTTTTATAACTTTGAACTACAGCAGCTCCTCGACACTCTTGCACCTCTTAAACTCGGACTGTATCATTCACTCACTCTGCGCCCTGGTTTACTCCTGAACTTCGCCAGCTCAAAACCAGAGGCCGGCGATTGGAACGCCTTTATAAACTAACTCATAAATAGAGAGCTGTATATTGAACATGTTCATCTTTATAAAGATGCTCTTTATGCCGCCAAAAGTGTTTTTTATTCACATTTAATTGAGTCTGGAGATGGTAATACTAAAGCACTGTTCTCATTTACATTACATTTATTCATTTAGCAGACGCTTTTATCCAAAGCGACTTACAAATGAGAACAACAGAAGCAGTAAAACTAACAATAGGACAACAATATGCAAGTGCTATGACCCTTTCCAGTTTAATCTAACACAGTACCAGATTTTTAATTTATTTTTATATACACTAACGTTCAAAAGTTTGGGGTCAGTAAGATTTTTAATGTTTTTAAAAGAAGTATCTTCTGCTCACCAAGGCTGCATTTATTTGATTAAAAATACAAACAAAAACAGTAATATTGTGAAATATTATTCCAATTTAAAACAGTTGTTTTCTATGTGAATATACAGTAAAGTGTAATTTATTCCTGTGATCAAAGCTGAATTTTCAGCATCATTACTCCAGTCTTCAGTGTCACATGATCCTTCAGAAATCATTCTAATATGATGATTTGATGCTCAAGAAACATTTATGATTATTATCAATGTTGAAAACCAGTTATTTACATTTTTATTTCATGATGCTATGATGAATAGAAAGCTCAAAAGAACAGCATTTATCTGAAATCTAAAGCTTTTGTAACATTAAACACTACCGTTCAAAAGTTTGGGGTCAGTAAGAATTTTAATTTTATTTTTGGGGGAAAGAAATCAAATAAATCAATACTTTTATTCATCAAGGATGAGTTAAACTGATCAAAAGTTACTGTAAAGACATTTATAATGTTAGAAAATATTCAATTTTAAATAAATGCTGTTCTAAATAAAAGAATTTTGAAAAAAACGTGTACACAAATGTTTTCAACATTGATAATAATAATGTTTGTATAATAATAAAATATAATAAAATATAATAATAAATATGTTTCTTGAGCATCAAATCATATTAGAATGATTTCTGAAGGATCATGTGACACTGAAGACTGGAGTAATGATGCTGAAAATTCAGCTTTGATCACAGGAATAAATTACAGTTTAAAATATATTAAAATAGTAAACAGTCATTTTAAATTGTCATAATATTTCACAATATTACTGGGTTTTTTTTAATTGTTTTTTATCAAATAAATGTAGCCTTGGTGAGCAGAAAAAACTTCTTTTAAAAACATAAAAAAAATCTTACTGACCCCAAACTTTTGAACGGTAGTGTATATATTTTTTATATAAAGATAATGGATAAAGAATAGAAGAGAAAGTGTTAGTATTAATGGATCAAGTGTTGCCGAAAAAGATGCAGCACTTTTCTCAAATGTAAATCGTATTCTGAAACCTCCCGACACACTCCCGCACGCCTGTACTGCACTACTCAATGTGATAAATGTCTTTCTTCAATGACAAAATAACTACCATCCACCAAAAACTGGGCTCTTTGGCTACCCCTTACTGTAGTTCGCCACACAGCGTCTCAATTAATTTTCCCCTCTCCTTCCTTTCTTCTTTCAACTTGCCATCCGAAGAAGAAATTTCTCAGTTAATTTACAAATCTAATTCTTCCACATGTTTACTTGATCCTATACCAACTCATTTGGTAAAGGCCTGTTTGTGTTTTCCTTCTCTTTCTTCTCTTATAACTCGTATTATTCACACTTCTTTTAGCTGTAACACACACACACACACACATAGGCCTAATATATATATATAAATACATTGTTTCATCATCTTTTAAAATAGCTGTCATAACCCCAGTTCTTAAGAAACTTGGTGATTTTATGGTACTTAATTATCAAATTTGAGCTTGATATCTAACAAAAAAATTATTTTTGACTGCGAGGAGCTCAAGTGTGTCTATTTTTTTCAGGACCATTTAATCTTTTCGAATCATGTCCATGATTTTTATATAGACATTTCTTTTCATTAAGGTACACTAACCACTAAAGCTTTGGAAACTATCTAAAAGTATAACCCCTTTTTTAAGCAAAAATGTGAATGAGACTCAGTCAGTTTGCTGCTGTAAGGAGGCTGTGGTTGCTGTTGCTGGTCTGAGGGACGGTATAGAGATCAGGTGATAATCTTCTCTCTGACAGCAGCTGTTGGTGGCGTTCACATTCCCACGTGTCAGACTGACTGAGAGTGTGATTTTCTCGCCCTCTTGAGCTGCTCTATTCTTCACTGTCTCAGGCGCCGAGCAAACGAGTCAGGACTGCTTTTACACTCACTGTCTTTATACTTCAATCCATGTGATGTTTAGTGCTTATAAGTAAAAGACTTTTGTAACTATCACTTTTTGTTGCAAGGCCTTTATATGTGTATTAATATATATGTATTTGCTGTCAAATCAATTATTCACATCTAACATAAAATGTTGTGTTTATATAATGTGTGTGTGTACATAATGTTGTATTTAGATATATATTAGGCCTATTAATGTATATGTGTGTGTGTGTGTGTGTGTGTGTGTGTGCGTGTGTATGTATACATGCATTCATACACACACATACACATATACACTCAAAAAAATAAGTTGTTGACCGAACTTGATTAAATTAAGGAAAACTTTTCCACAAAAATTAATTAAATTTTTCCAACAAAATCTAATTTGTTTGAAATGATTTGTTGTATGAACTTAAATTCATTTAGTCATTCCTGCTAGATAAAGTTTTGTCAGGTTAACTACATTTAATTTTTGCCCTGCCTAAAATCTCCAATATTATAATTTTAGCTAATTTGACTCTACAGTTATTTCCAATGATAGAAGCTAGTGTTCAATTGAATTAAAACCACTTATAGTAGTAATATTGAATATTAATAATGCAGGTCTGCGAATGAGGTTTAATGCATATATAGTGTATACTGAGTGCCCACAGCCCTAAACTAAACACAGTCGCCACTCCTCTGCATAATGGTAACCACAAAATTCAAAAACATTACACAGAGTCCTTTTAGTTTCTAACATAACTGAATATTAAACGCTAACATTAACTAACAACATCTTTCCATCTTTCCAGAAAAACACATAAAATAACACCTAATTTAATTTAAAAATAAATGTAATCCCTAAATTTACCCTCCTAATGCAGTCTCTTGCAAAGCATGTTGGGAACTACAGATCCACTGCCCAGTTAGTTGTCAACAAAAATGATTAATGTAGTTTTCACACAATTAAGTAAACAAACTTCAGTTTTAAATATTTTAGGTTGATTGAACAATTAAATTGAGTTGTGACAAAATATTAAACAATTGTGTTACTTTTGCCTATTTGAATTAATTAAATTAACAAGAGGCAAAAATATTTTTTTGTGTACATAATGTGTGTCTGTGTATGTATAAATACACACACACACACATATACATAGGCCTAATATATATCTAAATATAATATAATCCCATATTTAGTATTACAAAAGGACCTCATTTTATGCAATTATTTAACAGTCGTTTAAGATTTGGTCCTTTTGTGATGCATTGTATGACAAACACATCATATTGAGTTTTTATCGGGGTTGGAGCTAAACTCTGACAGTGACCCTCCAGGACCAAAGTTACCCATCTCTGGTCTAAACCTATCAGAGCATGTCTTTCCAATAATCCAGTTGTCAGCACAGACCATCAGGACTGACTGTCAGGTCTGTATTTTACACAGGACTGAGCTATATCCGTTGTGAAGACAGTTCTCTGGATATAACCGAGCCATTAGCAGCAACCTCTTTTAACCTGTCGGCAGTATATAGCGCTAAATGGAAGTGTCTAGCTCTAGAACATCTGTCATTGGAGTTGGAGAGGGTTTTTTTAACTGACAGCTGTCTCTCTTAACATTCAAGGTCGAGCTGTATTTTTTATGTGCAATGCCATGCTGCCCTTGTTTACCTTCTAAAGCTGAGTTCACATGACTCTAGACAGCATGAGCTTGATACACAGCATGCCAGTTACCACAGAAACTCATTTCAGACCAGGTTATGTACACAAGCGCAATTGTGTTTACATGTGTGCACTACTGTGCAGTTCTTTGTTTTTGAAAGAAATCTCTCCTGCTCACCAAGGCTGCATTTATTTGATCGAAAATACAATCATATTGTGAAATGTAACTACAATTTTTAAAATGTTAAAAATATTTTTTATTTGAATAATAGTAAAATGTAATGTATTCCTGTGATCAAAGCTGAATTTTCAGCTTCATTGCGCCAGTCTTCAGTGTCACATGATCCTTCAGAAATCATGCTGATTTGCTGCTCAGGAAACATTTCCTATCCATGTTGGAAACATTGTGCAGCTTCATATTTTTGTGGAAACTATGATTTCTTTTCCAGCATTCTTAGAAAATTTGTAACATTATGATTGTCTTTGCATTTCTTGAACGAGATGAATATTTTGTACATAAAGTGGTTAATTATGTTTTTTAGGGGTTTTTTTGCACAAAGAAAGCACTCACGTCGTAACCTTCATACAATTGAGGTTAAAACACTGGAGTCACATGGATTACTTTTATGATGTCTTTACTACTTTTCTGAGGCTTATGGATTTAGAACGACATGAGGGTGTGAAATTAATGAGAGAATTTTCATTTTTGGGTGAACTAACCCTTTAATCTACAGTTGTTTAACTAATTGTAATTATACGACTGCTTTCTCCCATGCAGGTATTTATTTCCCTCAGTTATCTCAAGAGTTTCCTACTGGCATTACTGCAGTACAAGTGTCAGGTCCGTAATCTGAGGAATGAATGTGGAAAATGATCGGCTCAGGGAGTTTTTGGTTCTACTGTGCACATGCTGTCGTCACTGAGGGACATTCAGTCTAGGGGTTTTGTTATCTAATAGTTATTTCACAATATTTAACACTGGACTAAATTATTATTGATTTTGAGGGAAATGAAAATGCTTTTTATTTCAGGGGTAATATACTTGTTTTTAACTGTTATAAGTGGTGAAATACATTAAGATACAGTACTAGAATCAAGATACAAAAGTCTTAAAGGGTTAGTTCACCCAAAAATGAAAATTCTGTCAGTAATCACTCACCCTCATGTTGTTCCAACCCCGTAAGACTTTCGTTCATCTTCAGAACATAAATTAAGATATTTTTGATGAAATCTGAGAGCTGGATCACTCCTCCATAGGCTTCTAAGGGATCGAAACTTGACGGCCCAGAAAAGTTCAAAAACTCACTATTGGCCAGCATCACACACATGACCAGCGTCGGCCAATAGTGAGCCTACGTTCTGACGTACAACCCAGAAGCGCTGCGCTGTTACACTACGTGAACTCACTCAGACCCACACAGAAGAACATGAAGAGTTGAATAAAGTCGTTATTTTTGTTTGTTTATTTGAGCACAAAAAGTATTCTCGTCGCTTGATAAACTTAAGGTTGAGCCACTGTAGTCACTTGGACTATTTTAACGATGTTCTAACTTTTCTGGGCCGTCAAGTTTCGATCCCTTAGAAGCCTATGAAGCCTATGTGTGAGAGAAATAAGGGGTGTTTATTCGTGAGAAATAAGTTTGATAGGATATAAGGTATTGATAGGACATATATTTGAATTCTTACTGTTGCCACAAGGAGCGCTATAGCGTACATTAGCATAAACTGTCTTATATGGCCATGTTATTAACATAGGCTACCCTTTGTTACCACCAGAGTAATGCAAGAACAGTAAGTGTCCAGTAAGACTGCATATGTCGGCTGCCACATCATCATGCACCGCCGAAAGGCCGTCTCAATTTAAAGGATCCTTATTTCAAGACAATAAATATTCTCTATGCAAGCATGTAAATGAAGAAACTCACTGCGCCTTAAAATTGTCCAAATGAGGTGCGTAGACCAAAAACACCAATTAGGCAAACACTTCAAAAAGCAACAAACAATGAAGGGGAACCACCAATTCCATGGGAAAAAAAAACCTTGCTTTAATGAAAAAGTGGCAAAAGTTTTGGTTCCATCATGTGACCTTTCTCAAAGCCTATTCAATTCACATTTAATTGTATTGCGCTTTTCACAATACAGCTTTACAGAAGAAAATACATGTCTACATTACAATTTAGAGTGATCTGAAATCAGAGGTGACTGTGTCCAAGTTATGGATTTCAGAAATGTAAATCACGTTGTTGGCTAATGTCATGTATTAATTTAAGGCAGCTCATTTAAGCTCATTTAAGTAATTATTCCAAGTTGTGAACATAATGATTACAGTATAAAGAAAATTTACCATTGGTGCATGTTGATTCAGAGCCTGTGTCATCTGAAGTCCTCGCAGTAGTTGAAATCATCTCTTCATCTGAAGTCCTCGCAGTTGTTGAAATCATCTCTTCATCTGAAGTCTTCGTAAGAGGCTGGATCCAAACTGGAGCTGAAGTAATCTCTAGTTACCTCAGGATGGGCATCCCAAGATAAAACAGAAAAGAAACTGGAAAATAATTAGTGTAGCTGCTGTTAATAACATTTCAAGCTCATATAACTGGAGTACAAGGTTCCCGCAGGGCTCCATACTTGGTCCAACCCTTTTTAGCATATATATTAATGATCTACCCTTTGTATGTGAAAATTGTGATATTTTAATGTATGCTGATACAGTTATTTTTACTCCTGGTAAGACTGCTGCAGAGGTTGCAATCAAGCTAACAGATGTATTAGTGAAGGTTATATCCTGACTTAATCATTGTTTACAACTGAATGTTTCAAAAACAATTTGTATGTTTCTTTCCAAAAGCTCCCGCATAGACGCAGAACAAGACATTTCCATTTCAGGACACAGACTAAAAGTCGTCTCAGAATATAAGTATTTAGGACTACACTTAGACTCAAATCTTGCCTTCAAAACCCACATAAAGAGGATCTGTAATAAAGTAAAGTTCAGTTTGGCTAATTTCAGGTATATCAGAAACCTCCTATCAACTGAGGCAGCTAAGGTATATTTCCACTCATTGGTTCTCTCCCACATCACTTACTGTTTGATAAGTTGGTCCAACGCACACTCTACAGCCTTAAAACCACTGAAATCATTATACAAACAAGCACTTAAAATTCCAGACAAAAAGCCAGTTCGTTACCATCATTGCCATAATCTAAAGAAGTATAAATTGCTTAGTTGGGAAAACCTCATAAAATACAGAAATGTCTGTTTAGTTTATAAGATCGTGCACAGTTTAGCTCCTCCGCCTTTATTTGGCCTTATCAATTTTAAATCGAATGTAAACAGAGATACAAGAGGTGTAGCTAGGAGACACTGCACAATTCCACTAAAAAAAACTGCATTTAGTCAGGCCGTCTTTTCATTCACAGCATCACATCAATGGAACTCAGTACCACCAATAATTAGAGAGTCTCCATCCTATTACTCATTTAAAGGGATACTCCACCGTTTTTTCATATTAAACTATGTTATTCCCTTAACTAAGACGAGTTGATACATACCTCTCTCGTCTCAGTGCGTGCACTCAATCGCTCTGGCCCGCGGCGACACTTTGATAGCACTTAGCTTAGCCCAGTTCATTCATTAGGGACCAAACAGAGATGAAGTTAGAAGCGACCAAACACCTCCATGTTTTCACTATTTAAATACAGTTACACGAGTAGTTACACGACCAAGTATGGTGACACAAAATAAAACGTGGCGCTTTTCTAAGCGGGTAAAAAGGATAACAATAATGTATGGCGGAATAGCACTTGAAGTTGGGAGCACTTCGACTCGGCGCAGCAAAAACTCACGTACGTTGGTTCTAATGACAGAAGTGAGGGGGAGAGGATTTTTCAGGAGTGACTTTTTACTGTGCAGAGTCGAAGTGCTCCCAACTTCAAGTGCTATATAGTTGAAACTATATCTCTGACCTCATCCATACATACACACCTGTCCGCACACTTAGATCATCCGATACCGGTCTGTTGACAATCCCACGGCACAAACTATCATCATTTGGTGGAAGGGCTTTTTGCACCGCTGCGCCAACTCTCTGGAATTCAATTCCACAACAAATCCGCAATCTCTCATCACTACAAGACTTCAAAACCCACATTAAAACACATCTTTTCGTCACTTGTTTCCCTGACCCCTGAATGTTCTGATTCTGTGTGTACTATACCTCTACTATGTTATCCTTCACAGTTTATATGTTTCTATGTTATGTGTATTTGTAATTATTGTAAAGCGACCTTGAGTCCTCAGAAAGGCGCTATATAAAATAAACATATTATTATTATTATTATTAGTGTACATTGTCCCTTTTCAACAACAAAAAAAAAGGTTATGAGATGCATTATGTGAATGCTTGGCTAAAGAGATGTCTTTAATCTAGATTTAAACTGGGAGCGAGTCTGAGCCCCGAACATTATCAGGAAGGCTATTCCAGAGAAAGTGAGAAAGCACAAAGTAGTACTTGACTACGTGTATTATGATTTGTGCTTCATGATGCATAAAAAATCAAACTTGCATAGTTAGAAGCATTTGATTTGCTAACTTGTGCATTTTTTTGTACATTTTGGGCCTCTATTGTATCTAATCATTTACTTGCATAATCGTATATCTCTTTCTCTTTTTATGTAGTGTACTGCAGCAGGAGACACATGGCAAGATATCTGAAGGGCTTCTTACTGGTTGTCTTCCCTCTCTGACATCACAGATGTGTTACTGGGCAACTCTTACACATTCAGGCGGTTCCCCATACACTTCTACAAAAGCAGGTGACACTGGCCGAGATGATCTGAGATCAGCGTTCACTTACAGAGCTTTATATAGCCAAGTTGTCTCTGTTCTGCTGTCCAGGATTAGACATTGGTAATTCACCAATTGCACAGAGATGTCTTTGCCACGTCTTATCATTCCTTTAGTCATTTGCTAAGGCATCGCCTTTGCTATTACTTCAGTTTACAGCTTACCTCAGAATATATAAAAGATTTAGCTATTTGGTCTGCAAGTAACTACTCAGCAATGCCTTAGCTAAAGAAACACCTTTGCAACCACTTGACAAACATCCTGGCAAAGAGTTTTGTTTGGGTAAGCAAAGCACCACTCACACAAACATCATGTGCAATGAATTTAATCCCAGGTTACTCCTGTCCTATAATCACATTCACAAGTTCATGTGGCGTGCTATGAAGACCTCACATGTAAGTTGTGAACATCTATCTATATCTAAAGGCCTCATTAAGATACTGCTCTGTGCTTCCAGGGTGGTGTTATGATGAAGGGAAGCCTTTATTGCTCATTTACAGATTCAGAGTGAGATGAGCGAGAGATGCCCCCTGGACATCACACGTCCCCGTTAGCACTGACACGTCTAAGATTTCTGGCACCAAAACAACGTCACGCTTCATATTTCAGGCACAGGTGCAACATTTCAGCAGCGGGTCGAGTAACCGGGAGAGCAGGGCTCAAAGAGAGAGAGCAAAGCTCAGTAAGAGTAGGCTACATTAGGATCCTGAATGAGGAACAGGACACTTCCTAATAGCTTTTAGTAATGTAGGATAAGAGCAATGTTAATTCTGTTTAACAAGGAGATAATTAAAGAGGGTTCAGTGTTGGCATGAAGCGTCTTTTGCTTTTTAGGAAAATGAGTGATGTAAGAAGAAAAATGTACTCTGTTGCCATATTCTCAGGAAACTATACTAGATTTTTACATTTCTGAACAACATGCCCCTGGACAAGTTGCTGAGATGCTACTAGGATATTATTGGTGGTTGCAAGTTTGTTGCTATGTAATTATTAGGGTGCTCAGAGTGGTTGTTAACACATTGCTATGTGGTTGCTTACTGGCTAAAAGTCAAAAGAACCCACTCCCAAGTCCCTAGATGATTTGTGTTGATCCATAATTTGCCTGTTTTATTGTCTTCCAGATGAAAATCAGCTAGCCAGATCACAAGGGAATGTAATAGCACGCTGATCCGAAAAGGAATATTAGTGCTAATATTAGCAATTGCCACTAAAAACAAATACAATGAAGTGTACAGAGTCTAAAGTTCAAGCGTTTCACTGACTCGTCAAAGCACTTGCGTTTATTATACAGAGAAGGAAAGAAAAAAGACAAAAAGCATCACGTTTTGTAAGGATCATATCACAACATTAAATAAACATTCCGAAGCATTTCTTCATTATAATATGGTCAAAAGACATAATTTACTTTTCACAGATGTTGAACTTAAAGGATTTTTTTACAAGGCTGGAGAATGCAGACATGTTCCCGCAGAAAGGTGCCATGCACCGCGTGGTTACAGCCCACGTCAGGCGCAGTCAAATAAGGCTTAAAAACGATTATGAGCCCATTACGACCTCTGTATGTCAATATTATGAAGCACTAATGCAGCACTGAAATGGACTTTGACAGAACATCAAAACATTTGCACACGCCTTTACAGATAATGCATAATAGATAAGGCTCAATAACTCCATGTTGCCATGTATGCTTAAATATGTTATGCGTGTTGCATACATGCTTATATGGTTACAAAAAAATGCCCTACATGGCACCCAAAGAACTGAACCGTACACAGAGCACTCAGGAAAATAGAAAAAAATAGTAAAATAATACAAAATGTAATGAGAATGACAGAAAGAAATGAAGAGAAAAAGGCAATGAAAGGTTCATAGGCACAGAAGTTCACCAGGTCAGAGAATTTCCACTCAAGTTTCTTTCCAAAGCACTTCAAACAGCGTAGAGTTGAATGAAAACAGTATCCTTTTGAAGTTATTTAATGAAAATATCAGGCAGGCAGGCTGCAGTAATGTACTTTGAAGTTGTGGTGGTTATATACAAAAAAGTAGATCATGTTCTACAAAAGGTCAAAGGTTCGTCTAATCCCTTTGGTGAAAATGTCCTTTTACGTGTCCATTCAATGTTGTTCTATCCTGGTCACATGATCACCGTTTCTGTGTGCCGGGAATATGAATTCAAGAACTGTTTGGCTTTAAGGCCAGGGCTTGATGGGAAGAATGTGTGGACGATTTTGCTTGAGGGGGTATGCTTTGCCCACCTGGATGGACGGCGTTGATTGGCTGGTCTAGCAGGACGGGAAAAATTGCTACTGCTGGGGGCAGCAGATGACTCGTGGTTGACCTGGAGGGGAAAATGTTTTAATGTAAATATCTTTGTGTGTAAATTATCAATACTTGGGTGAATATTCTTGCATTTTATGTACCAATATGTTGTCTTTAATTGGCAGGTTAGAGGAAACAGAAAAGGTTAGTGTAGAAAGTAGTGTAAGGGAGAGAGGGGAGAATGGGATCGGGAGCACTACAGCTCAGAGCTGGGTTCCTCATTCCTGGTCCTGGAGAACCACTTTCCTGCAGAGTTTAGTTTCAACTTTATTTAAACATTACTGAAGTAACTAATCGAGGTGTTTGGGTTTACCTGAATTTAATTTCATTTAAAAATAACCGGAATTACCCAATCGTGTTGGAGCAGAGTTGGAACTAAACTCTTCAAGAAAGTGGCTCTCCAGACCCAGGAATGAGGAACACTGGCCGAGAGCATGAGCACTACCATTGCACCATCACTCAGACAAGGATGAATACTGCATTGTAATTTAGTGTGTGTGCAGATCACATTTGAATACCCTCTTCACCTGATTGGTGTCCAGTTGCTGGGTGAATGTGGCCCGCTGACTTCTGTTGTTCTCTATTTCCATCATTTCTAGAAGTTGCTCCAAGTTGTCATTTCCTTGTCTCATCTTATCAACACCAAGACCTGTGTGTATCTTACTGAAGTTTTGAGTTCCTGCTGCCAGAATCCTCTCCACCATCTGGTAGTCAGACAATAGGTCCTCACCCTGGAAGCCTGCTTTGTGGGCTTTTGGCCCGGGAGGCGCCTTGTGATTCTTCGATTTAAGGTGAGACTGTGATGGGCTTGAGTTATATGCCAAACCGTACTGTTCAAGAGTACTACCACCCCTCCCCCTGTCTCTGTCTCCATTCAGTAGGTGTCTAGAAGGACCAGCTGCCCAAGGCTCCTGGCTGGACTCCAGTTCTGTTACCAGTATGTCACAGTTTGCAAGGCATTTCTGGACGGGCGCACGTGTGGATGCCCGCTTGGCGTCAAACTTGCTCTGGCAAATAGGAGTGCTGGTGTGCCTCGGAGGTTCAGTGGAGACAACCGTGGTCACAAGACCATCCTCTATCAGGGTTTTCCCCTCGTTCTCCTGCAACATGGCACCAAACTTACGCAACACTGATGGGCTGCCAGATTTCCTGTCAAGCAAGAGGCACTTTCTGTCAGGTTGTTGTGATGACTCATGGTAAGTGGAACGAGGGGTTACAGGAGAAGCATCTCTCTGTCTGATTGCCAGTTTGGAAGCTGCATTTTTAGGGGGAAGCTCGTTTGATGAAACTGGGTCTTTCCAGCTAACATGGCGGGCTTGGGAGTCATCCCAACTTGATTTCTTGTTCTTGTTATTCTCATCCTCCTCAAACTCATCCGGAACTACACTGAAGTGAAAAGACAAATCAACCAAAATCAATCAAAAGTAGTAACAAAAGGGAATTGGGGGAACACTTATAATTGGTCAATCATCCAACAAGAAACATGTATGATGATAAGACAAATAGGATTCATTCTGATAAATTGAGATGGGAAAGGCTTTACCTGTTTGTCACCAGGCTAGTCTTCATGCTATCTTGATAACTGTGTGTAACTGGATATACCTTGGGGTTCTGATAGCAAAAAGAGGGAGATAGTGGATTTAAGAGGGATATCAAAGGTACCAAAACCTTGGGGTTTAAGAGTCTAGATGAAGGATAGATTGATAAATAGTGTGAGAGGTACTCACTGCATTTGGATTTCCAAGATTCCCCAAGTTCTTTCCAAAATGCGGGCCCTGTTGGAGATATCCATTGAGGATATCTAGGGTGGCATCTTGCCTTTCAAGATCATGACAACTGGCAGGATAATGGCTGCCGTTGCTCAGGGATTTAAGTGTGTAATTGTTGGAGCCATTATAGTAATCACTGGGGTGGTGAAACCCAAGGCTTTGCATAACTGAACGATCTGCTCGTACTTCATTGCACTGACGAATTGGGAGGTTGTTGTTGGGGTGACCATGGGGTTCATGATAACCATTGGCCTGGTGTCTATACTGAGAGTTGACAGGAAGCAAAGTAATATCCAGGCTTTTGTTGTTTGTGACATTGCTTGTGCTGCTTTCACTGGCTTCTCTTCGTGCTTTGACCTCGTTGTACAACTGAAATACATATCATAATATTAGAGACAAACTCAGCAGCTGCAAAGCATGATTTTTTTTTTGCCAACATGAAAGCAAATGTTTCAAATGCACAAGTCAGCAAATACTACTGGTATAATGTCTAGACATGCAATCTTTGCTTAACAAAACAGCATGAGGTTTCTTCAGAAAGGGGTCGGTGAGAAAAGTTATTTGCTTAAAGATTAATCAATCCACCAATAACAACATACTCACTTGAGAGAGAGAGAGAGAGAGAGAGAGAGAGAGAGAGAGAGAGAGAGAGAGAGAGAGTGAGAGTGTGTAAATGTTTTGGGTTGTCTGTTACTCCTATCCCTTTGGGTTTAATAAACTTGTTTACATCTGTCAAAGTCATTGACCAGATGGAGGGCGAAGCACCTATTATTATATCCAAGAGATGCAGCCAACTTTGGCAACAGCCAATCACAATCCTAGTTAGTGGCCACTATCACAACATAAACAAGTTCATGGACTCTAGTAAATTCAGGATTGCAGTGCTACTGGATCTTTTGGCATTTTTTATAGTCAAATCAGAGCATCATATTTGTTATGTTTATTTACATCTTTAAAAAAGGATCGGGATGAGTTTCTCTCTCTCTCTAGATATGGAGATGGATTCTGTCACACTGACTGGCGTCACTGCAGTTGAACATTTTTCTCACCTCTTCAATCTTCCTCTGCATGTCCTGTAGCTGATCTTCCCATTCCTGCATCTCGGAATCAAAACTATCAAGCAGGTCAGCTCTCTCTCCACCCCACACACAACTCCTGGGCTCCGGCCCACAGTGCAATTCCAATGCGGCCATTCTTTTGCGCTTGCTTGTCTGTGCTCAGAATATTATGCTGCAATTCCTGAAAGGTCACTGGAGTGACCACATTGGCAAGTCCACCAATACCTCTATGAAGACAAAAAAGACATTCATCACTGAGAAACAGCCTATTGATTAGTTAGAGTACTCTTAAGTAAATAAATGAATTCTACTGTGTCAACTGTGGATTGCTTTGCAGTTCAAAGGTGTTATGAGTCTAAACATTAGTGAAGTCTTCCTGATTGTTTTGCATTCAAGTAGACTTATAAAAGGAAACAAAATCCCAGCTATTTGCTCTGGACACCTGCTTTAAAACTTTGACTCATTTCTATATGCATTCCCTGTCCTTCAAACCAGCCCTTAACTGTCAAAATTGTCAGCACGTTCTTTACACACCAACTTCATTAGACATGCTCAAGTTACCTAAAGGGACTTCAGGGATTCTGAAGTCAGTTTTATAACATGGACAGTCTCCCTGGGGTAACCTGATCTCTCTTGATCAAGGGCACAATAGTAAAGGGTAATTGGTTGCCCCTTACAAAATAGGAACCTACACCTTACAGCCAGCTTAAATCTTTAACTATGAAGTAACATCACTTCTTTCGGGATAGGGATGAGGTCAAAGTTCCAAGCAAGTGAAGAACCCTTTACCCGCTTGGATGAGCTCAGAATAGTTGCATCCTTTCCGTGGTAACGTCACTGAGTTATTCTGTAACACAGCTTTGATTTACGGCAGTGATTTAGGGATGGACTTTTCTGCCATCAAGGAACATGACACCAAGTTTAACTCATGAAATTGCCAGAATGTACCGCCATATGACGTAGGCATTGAGGGATATTTATACCCTTTGCAATTATGTGTCATAAAACTAAAAAGACATAGAGAGTAAGTGTGTACCGGTTTATATTACAACATGCATGCACACTTCCTATACGTAAATCTAACTGATCACAATAGTCATACTACTAATACCGTATTTACTGTAAGTTCCAAAAAAATATTTACATATTAGCAAGTATATGCACTTACAGTACGTATGTAAATACAGTAATGTAAATACTTTTAGTGTAAAGTGACCAGTGTGGCTGCAAGGTTCTTAATGTTGTATAACATTGTCAGCCCAAGTGAAAGATCACAGAAAAGTTAAAAAGCTTCTAAGGAGTTACAAGTAGTAGTAATAATTTCATACTTTAAAGGCTTTAAAAGACTGTTCCGTTCTTGTCTACAAGCTTTCTTAATCCTTACCAGTTAAAATTGGTTCCTCTGGTAATTCCCTCTCATGAGCTTGTGATGAACTGATGCTCCAGAATATGAGTATGTTGCTCAAGTACAGGTTTGTCTCTTAAATCAAGATCACTCTTGTTTCAGTGCCACCTCTTCTTTGAAAGCTCCTGCACTCTAACAGCATGTAACAGCGCAAAAGACCCGGAGTCTAATGCCCCACGGCGTGACGTAAAAGTCCTGCGTATAGGATCTTAAATGTTTCCTCTGTCCGGAGCTCAGGGGTAAACAACTGTAGTCCTGAGGGGGCCCCGGGGCTTTATAGTGACTCTAAGTATTTACCCCTGCGACGTCAGACCCACTAGGTATCCGGTGTCATAATGTCAGATTTATTCCAGCATTTGTGGTCTCCATGCAAGAGACTGTCGTCACCGACATTCTAGGTTAAAATTACAAAGGCAGAGGGAGAGTGTTTACATGGCTATTTTAAAATGCCCAGTTCTACCCCACCTCTGTGAAACTGTTGCTAGTCTGCTTTTAGGACTTGGCAGATTGCAGTCTTATGACTCCTATTCCAGTTGTTTCGATTTCTACTAATTCTAACAGGCAACTGGGCTATTTGTGACTCTCAAAACACTCTGTCCATTTTATTTTTAAGATACCACCGGACAGAATTAGCGGATACTAAGTGTGCTGTCCGCGGTTCTTAATGGGCGCCTCACGCTTGTATTTATTTGACACATGTAGCTGTTGTGCAAGAAACAGTCAGCCGACAGTTCAGCCCTAATATTGGCCGCTGACTCAAATAGTTTCCAGGTGCACAATAATGCAGAAAGGAAACCAACAAAGCAAAAACCTCGGAGAATGGAGACAGTAAAACTGGCAAAACTGGAGATGTATGTTTGACTGTTTTTCACTAATGTTACTTTCAGCTGGCAGCAAAATGAGAAGCAATTTCCAAATTCCAAAAAGAGACTCATTCTAGAAAACAGATGAGTTGCTGTTCTTTAAGTTTAATTGTCTTGTAAATAACCTAGACCCTTCTAAACCCAAACAAAACAAGTGTGTTTTTTTGTGATCCAAATAAATTGTGAACCCAATGCTTCCATAGTTTTTGTTTTTAGCAATTATTTAATGGGATATTTCACCCCAAAATGAAAATTATGTAATTAATTACTCACCCTCATATCATTTCAAATCCGTAAGACTTTCGTTCATCTTTGGAACACAAATGAAGATCTTTTTGATGAAATCTGAGAGCTTTCTGTCCCTCCATTGACAGCTGCGCAACTACCACTTTGATGCTTCAAAAACTTCATAAAGAGATCGTAAAACTAATCCATATGAATTGAGCGGTTTAGTCCTAATTTTCTGAAGAGACTAAATCGCTTTATATGATGGACAGGTTTAATTTAGGCTTTTATACAGATAAACATTGATCAGCGAACATAAACAGAAGCTCAACCGAACCTGCTTGACGTGTGAGAATGAACCTCATTGGTTCTTGCAGAAGCTCAAACGTGATGCGTAACTCGACAATGAACCTCATTGGTTCTTGCAGAAGCTAAAACGTGCTGCGTAACATGAGAATGAACCTCATTGGTTCTTGCAGAAGCTCAAACGTGATGCGTAACACGAGAATGAACCTCATTGGTTCTTGCAGAAGCTAAAACGTGCTGCGTAACATGAAAATGAACCTCATTGGTTCTTGCAGAAGCTCAAACGTGATGCATAACACGAGAATGAACCTCATTGGTTCTTGCAGAAGCTAAAACGTGCTGCGTAACATGAGAATGAACCTCATTGGTTCTTGCAGAAGCTCAAACGTGCTGCGTAACACGAGAATTAACCTCATTGGTTCTTGCAGAAGCTAAAACGTGCTGTGTAACACGAGAATGAACCTCATTGGTTCTCGCACGTCAAGCAAACATGCTTGAGCTTACGTTTACCATAACTGATGTGTGAGTTGATCAATGTTTAAATGTGAATAAAAGCCTAAATTCAATCTGTTCATCATATAAAGTGATCATGTCTCCTTGAAAATTTTTGGACTAAACCGCTCAATTCATATGGATTAGTTTTACGATCTCTTTATGAACTTTTTGAAGCTTCAAAGTGGTAGTTGCTTAGCTGTCAACGGAGGTACAGAAATAGCTCAGATTTAATAAAAAAATATCTTCATTTGTGCTCAGAAGATTAACAAAAGTCTTACGTGTTTGGAAAGACATGAGGATGTGTAATTAATGACAGCATTTTCTTTTTTGGGTGAAATATCCCTTTAAATACTAAGGAACTTACTAAGGAACTACTGCCGAAGACTTAAGAAGATTCGGGTCCGTCAACAGAGATTAAAACTGGAGATGCCAACAAGCTAAATAAACTCATAAAGAAAGCAAGCTCTGATATTCAAACTGCTGATGAGTAACGCCTCCATAATAGACTTGCTGGAATGAGGAGCACGTTCAGCAAGAGACTGATCCTGCTTTGGTGCAACAGAAGGGGCTTTTTGCATACTGCCATCATGTACATAAGCACTTTCCCACACCCAAGCCACAGCTGTTATTTAGCATATCACATGAAACGTGTTATGCAACATTTGTGCTAGAATTTCCTCAGGTTCTTGTGGAAAAAAATCTTATTTTTTTTCTATTTATCTATCTATGCAAAACTGTTGTTCTTGTCACGCAAATTACACTTGCAAACAGATGATTCCTAGTTCCTACCTGTCATTTATTGTCTATCCTTCCATGTGTATGCATGTCCTCTCTGACCGTACAATTGAATACCATGTTCGTACTCACCTTTGCATGCTTCTAACAGGTAATCATTCCAGCTGATGTATCTTAAGAGTGCAGTGGCTGGCATTCTGGCCAATGTGGTCATGTGCTCCTCGATGGTAAATGCAGTTGCATATTTCATTGCAAGTCTTTGGTGGCAAAGCAAGTGTCAATGTGCCAGATAGCCTCAATGAAAGAAATGTCTTCTGGGTAATGTAGTTTCCAGTGCCTCAATAATGTTAATGTCTTCAATTTGACAAATGCAAGTAATGTTTTTCATGATGTATAAAAGTCTTTATTTGCAAAAAAATGTATCTCGATGATGTGCCTTCCAATGGCAGTCGTATGTCTGTAATTTGGGTAAAACAGCCTCCAGCGTTTCGGAAATTAAGGTTTTGCAGACTTCTGTGCTTAAGCGGGCTGTCTGTGCTTGGAAAGTGACTGTCCTGTGATTCTCCAACCATGGTGACATACACAACATTGACAAACAAACGAAACAAAGGGCGAGACTATGCTAATGAGTGGACGGATGGATATCACAGGACAAAAAAGAGGGTAAAAAGAAATACAAGTTTAAAAATGGTGGCATAGGAGAGTGAGGAGAACAACACTAGAATGAGGATGAATAAAATGATGGGCTGAAACATCTGGATGAATAACCGACAGGATTGACGAACATGCATTAAAAATCAGGGGTGTGTGGGAAGACAGGATCAGAGAAAGAGAGAAAGGTTAAGATATTATAGCCATTAACATTTTCTATTTGCATAGTTTACAAAAATCTTGGCGAATCACAAAACTATGCTTTGATATTTTGCTAAATGTTTAAAGCAGTCAGGCAATGGACTCTCTCTAAGCCAATAGTTCACCCAAAAAAAAAAAAAAATTGTCATAATTTACTCACCCTGTGATTCTCTTTTTTGCTCAAACTTCAAATAGATTTTGTTTGATGAACAGATTAAAATATAAAATATAATTCACTGAAAATCTTCCTGTTTTTTATATTTCTATTTAGCTTTAATTTATATTTCAGTTTTAGTTGAAGAGATTTTAGTACTACAACTTAAACTTTCCAATTTTCGTTCCAGTTTTTCATCTAATAATTATGTTTTATTTTATTTAAACCTTAATTCAACTAACAAAAATGCTCTGCTGTAAATCATATCTCATTTGTGTTTGAGCGATCTCTCACTCTCACTATACTGTTATCCTTTCAGCCAGAGCAACAGAGGGAGCTCACGAGAAGAAAACAGGAGTTATTAGTTATGCGAGTTAACCTGAGTGCATGTTTTTAATGACATATGCGGATGTATTAGTGCGGTCTCAACAAAGGCACATGGAAGAGAAAGATAAAACATTAAACCAAATAAACACACGGCTATAATCGTATATGATTTGTCTATTCTTCAAGCAGTCTTCTGGTATTTTATAAGTAGCCTCGCATATAAATATATTTCTGCCTCATACGGTGATCAGAATCCCCATCGGAATCCAAGAAAGTTATTTCAAACACTCTGAAACTGAGTTTTAAGCTGGAAATAGTTTGAAATATCTTAAATGTTTAAGTTTGTAGCCTGATAATAATAACAATGGAAATGAGCAGAGGTGTTGACCGTCTCCTAAACTCCACCTTTGTCCATGACCACTCCTCGAGCCCCAGTTGGCCAGCTTTGGACCAAGGTATTCGGTGGGCAAAAAACCCCGGGGTTAGGCCCCAAGGAAGCCCGATCAAAAGCCTTGGAAATGACAGTGGAAACGTGACTATTTATATGTCACTCACTAGCACACCCGCTTTTGGCCCGACAGAGTGGAAATATGGCTATTGATGTCAAACTTAGTGTCATGCATCTTGACGCAAATAAGATTTTCAGTGAATAAAGTCCCTAACTTTTTCTCTATTCCTCACTTAAAGGTATTACTGTATATGGCTTTAGAAGACTTAGTGCAGATTTGTACAGACTACTTTTATTATGCTTTTTTTAGGAGCTTGACAGCCCCTGGTAACTGTTCCACCGAAGAAAGAGAATCATGAGGGTGAGTAAATGACAGAATTGAACTGAACTATACCATTACAGTGTGGTAAACATTCTTATTGTGCTTCACATAGACACACAGACTCTTGCCAGACTCACAGATAATGGTTCTTCTGAATCTCTTTCCTCTGGTTTTGGGACTTCAAGTCGGTCTATAAACCCCTGTAGCTCCTTCCTGAAGGCCTTCATTTGAGCGTTGATGCGGTAGAGAAGCTCGTGCTCCCTGATCCGGCCACCATCCTCATCATCTTCCATGCGGCTGAAAAGATCCCCGTTAGATACGAACACCCGTGCCTCTGCAATGATGGTACTGGTGTCGGCTATGAGCCGATCAATGGTTCGTCCCAATCGCTCTGCTTCGGCACGGATGTCAATCATCTGTTGTCTGTCCCGAATGGAGCGCGAGAGGAGGCGGGCGGATTCAGGAGAATAGAGAGAGCGAGTTGGCGTGAGGCACCGAGCGTTGCGGACTTCGTCAGAGTCGCTTTCTCCTCCAACAGGACCCTCGCGTTTGCGATGGGGAGGAAGACGAGAGGAAGACGAGTCTTCATCGCTACCTCTACGCCCTCCGACTCCAAGACCAGTGTCGCTCTCTGCGTCACTGTCCCGTGGCGTGACGGCTAGGTGAGCTGATAGATCATACCGTTGCATGTTGGAAAGCAGCACACGGTTCTCGTACTGCAGCTGCATCACTTTCCCACTCAGTTCATTGATCTGCTTCCTCGCTGCCTTCAGCTCCTCCTGCAAGGCCTCGGCTTTGGAGCTGTCTCCTGCTAAATTGGCGGCACTCATTGCATTACCACCCGAGGCATGCCTCGTACCCTCTTTAAAGCGCAGTTTGTTCAGCTCACATGTCACTCTCTTATTCTGTTCCTCTACATCCGCAAGGTTCCTCCGCAGAAGCTCCGCCTCATCCTCCACCAACTGCAGTTGTTGCCTCAGCTCCGACAGCTCCGACCCCTGCTCGCGCCCCATTCCTCCTTCCGCTCCGGACAAGCCCCCATTGGACGAATCTTCCCCTCGAAGATCATCCAACTCCGCCCTCAGGCCACGGTTCTCAACCTCCAATTCGACAATTTTACGTCCCAGGATGTTGGCCTCCTCTTCCACCAATCGCAAGCGGAGTTTCAGCTCTGATTCCCTTGTTGTGGGTGGGCCACCAGCTTCACCCTTTGGATGAGGGCTGTCCAGATCTCCATAGAAGGAACGATACTTATGTAGTTCTTGTTCCAAACGGTCCTTTTCCTTGTCAATCTTGGCCATTTTCTTTCTCATTAAAGTAGCCTCCTCTTTAATGAAGGCCAGCTGGCATTTCAGGTCCTCATTGTCCTCCTGTGGACAGAAGTGTTGCGTTAAGGTGCGGGACCATTAGTGAAAATTCGACAAGATTTTGCGGACAAAAAAGGTCGGTTGAATCACTTTCAAAAGGAAATTTGTGTGGAGAATTTTTGGACTCTCACGACAAACTCCTGATTGCACTGAAATGTTTCTACTGTACATTCTACTGAAATGTCTGAATTTCACCCATGACATTTTGAAGAGTAATGGTAAATGTGACCATACCTTTACATGTTATGGTTTAATAAATGTTTTCTGTGTATGCTATCTTTTCATTCTCTCTATAGTTTACAATGCACTTCATTTCTTTGCAAAAGGCTGCATAACTACTTGAGCTTGAACTTGAGCTTGTCACTTAAAGTAACAGTCTTCATTTGACCCAATACTGGTTGACAGCAGTGTTTTGTCCTCACCTCTGTAGGAGTCTGAGTCTTCCTCTCAGGCTTTTGTGCATCTTTGCTTCCTCTTCGTTTCTGAGACTGGACACAACAAATTTATACGAATGCGATGAAATTAATATGTATTTAAACCTATTTAGATGTGCTGTGTTAACTTGTGTTTGTATTCCTACTTCTTTGGCTTTGTCCAGCTCATTTTGCAGGGCCTGTTTGGTGACTTCCACCTCAATAAGTTTCTGTCTCAATCGCTCGTTTTCTTCTTCTGTCTTTGTTCGTTTCTCCTCCACATTCTCCAGCTCGTGGTGGAGTCTCACAGACACATCCTTGGCAACCTGTCAGAATGGTGGTGGTGTGGCTTAGTGGTTGCTTTGGATAGAAGCATCAACTAAATGACAAGTTAATAATCAGATAGAAATTGTACAAACAAGTCACTGGGGATGGGTAATTTATCATAGACCTTCTCTGCATGCCCTTAAAGATATCAACATAGGTACTTGCCTTTAAATCTTGCTCTAAGCTCCTTAGGAGGTCCTCGTCAATTTCTCCAGTTTGTGCATAGCGAAGTCGTTTGCGTTCAGCCTTGCGGAGTCTGTACTGAAGGATGCGGCAGTTCTTATTCGCTCGCTCGAGCTCACGCCGCATGTCTTGTAACTGACAGGTGTCCTCCTCATAAAAGGTGTCGCGCATCTCCTCCATCTCTGTCCGCATCTCCTCAATCTCATTCTGTGAAAACCAGTGTGCTCATTAGAGCTTTCTGCTCTCCAATTACTGCAGTTGCATTATTTTAATAAGCTGTACATTATTTCCACAAAATACATGTTTAATGAGTCTCTTGGTTGAAAATGCAAATTATTGGGGGCATATTTTGAATAAAACCAAGGCTGTTTTCATAACTGTATTTAGCTTTGTTCTAACACGGGCTAAATTGGAACAATGTTGCATTTCTCTCATTGTTCTGTTCATTTTTAGTAGGCAACATTTTTTAAATAGACCAAAATTTGTTAATAAAAGACACATAAGCAAACTGGGTCATCGGTCATAATGTTTATGTCCTGTTTATGTAGAGCTATTTCCGATTTCAAGATGGATGGACAACATCTCTGCAGGCTTATCATTGCTTTCTTTCTGTTAATCACCAGAATTCCTATTTATCAGGTTGAGCAGGAATCAAGATTGTGTTTGGAAAACAATATTGCCATGAACCTGCTGAGCAGAGGAGTCATTAAAAAGCAATAAGTCATCAAAAAATTGACATGCATCTATCTATCATCTAAGAACTCTCTCCATCAATCTTCCTCTGACCATCTATCTATCTATCTATCTATCTATTTGTCTGTCTGTCTATGTATCTATCATCTAAGAACTCTCTCCATCAATCTTCCTCTGACCATCTATCTATCTATCTATCTATCTATCTATCTATCTATCTATCTATCTATCTCTCTGTCTGTCTGTCTGTCTGTCTGTCTATCTATCTATCATCTAAGAACTCTCTCCATCAATCTTCCTCTGACCATCTATCTATCTATCTATCTATCTATCTATCTATCTATCTATCTATCTATCTAAGAACTCTGTATGTCCATCCATCTTCCTCTGACTATCTATCTATCTATCTATCTATCTATCTATCTATCTATCTATCTATCTATCTATCATGTTTTCATTCATCCATATTTATTTTAGCATGATTAGTGTTTCATACATTTTCTCACGTATAACAAACAAACCTTAAGGTCTTCGTTTTCATCCTCCAACCTCTCGATCTCGTCCTGCAGGGCTTCATTCTGCTGTGTCACGGGCTCGTCTGCGGCGCTCGTGGCCTGTGCGGCGGGTCCCGGTCCCGGCTGCGTCTCGACCGACGCTGTGCGCTGCATCCTGCCGCTTTTCTTCAAGCGCTTGTTGATGTGAAACTGGATGAGCTCTGACTGCAGACAGCCTCCGCCCCAGAAGGCCGGTCCACAGCCCACGTATTCTCCTCCCGCAGCGGCCTCTCTTTCCCTCTCTTCCCCCCTCACAACACCACCGTACGAGCCGTCAGGCTGCGTAGCGGACGAGTCTCTGTTGACGCACGGTAAACGCAGCGCGCGGCGCGTGTCCGGTGGTGGAGGGCGATCAATCCGCTCCTCGGTTTCCCAAACCGCCTCAGTTTCAGCACCACGAACAGCTGCCGCACCTCGCACCCTCACTTCACGCGCCTCTTCTTGAGCCGCCTGCTCTCCCTCGCGTCCTTTCACGCCTTTAACGCCTTTTCCTCCGAGCTTCGACGCGGCGGGTGATGAGGAGCGGCTAGCGCTGGGTTTTGAGGCCGGTTTGATGGGGTTTTGTCCGGGAGACGATCTCCTCCTCCCTTCGCTACTGTCCGCTGATGGTGGAAAATCCGCAGCGCCACTTGCGGCAGAGCTCATCATTTCATATCGCAGACCTCCAACAACACTTTTATCAATTTTATGACATTTAAGAGGGAAAAAACGAAATATTACACTTTGTTAGTGCAGAATACAAGGTACATCATTACAGTGGGCCTATACATATTTATGGCTATAATTGTGTGTATGTGTGTGTGCATATCATTTAATTAATTAATAAAATCCATAATATAAACCAATATGCAATATAATCGAATTAGAACTGCAATTTTCTACACTAAAAAATGCTGAGTTGTGTTTCAACCGATATTTGGGTAAAATAAAACACAATAATAATAATAAAAAACAATAGTTGGTTGGGTTTAAAATTGTAAATAAATATAACCAAACAGTTGGGTTTAAAAATGTAAACAATGTAAAATAACGGTTGGGTTTGTCCATATGTGACACAAACATGGGATGAAACAACCCAGTATTTTTTTTAGAGGAAAGGAGGACAAATAAATGTGAATTAATGTCATTTACAGATCGACCTGGGTGAGTTCTATGTAGGCTACATAAACCTTCATTTCAAACACAAATGTAGCTACATGTATTTGACAGTAAAGTTTTTTGACATCCGTCGCAGTAGACTTCCTTTCCTATAGCCTAAAATGTTTTCTCTACTTTGCAAGTGTAGCCTATAACTTGTCCAAACAGGCTACTATAATGGTTACATATTTGGTGCAGTCGTAATTTGCGTTATTCTCCAAGAACATTAAATATCGCGATGTTTTCTTACCTGTTTATGAACTGTGCTCATTTGTTTCCTGAGTGAGCGGGACAGTTCCCTTCAGCTCGAGGGTACCAGGCACTGCTTAGGCTCGCGAGACACTGACGTTTAATATTCATGAGGTGACGTAACATAAGGAAGTGTGAGAACCTTTTCTCAAAATACTTTGTTTTATGTAAATAATATTGGCCTATTTATAAACACACGGTAACACTTCAGGTTAGGGCTCAATTCCCACTATTAGTTATTTATTAGCATGCATAGGCTATTAGGATATTTACTGTTTATTAATAGGCTTATAAAGGCCAACATATGCATGACCATATTCTTCATCTAGGTCGATGTCCACACAGTTGTGCTGTCCCTTTAAAACCCAAGGATGAGGAAGACTGGATGCTGCTGGAGTTTGCTGCTTTACAGATAAGCTGAAAGTGCAGCGTCATCCCTCCGACCTATTCTACAAGAATAGATTCAAAAGGTCAGTCTGCAGTTTGTGCCACAGTCAGTCCAGTAGTCGAACTACAACAGAAAATATCCTCAGCACCGAAGGCACAACAAATATTTAGAGCATGTGCTGTTTAAATTTTTTTTTTTTTTCCTCTTTTATTTATGTTTTCACACTTTCTCAGGGCCCATAGTCTTGGTTAATCACTAGACTTGGTCTGATATTTAAATAAATCTCTCTTATATGCAGTTAGCACTTTAACTATCAATTTAAATGAAATGCTCTTAATTGCACTGTTTAAATGTCAGTGAGTCACAAGTGAGTCTCTGGTCATTTGCACTGTGATATCAGTTTGTAATACTACCTGTGAACACTAGAGAGCGCCGTCTGTCTATCTGTGTACTGAACTGAAATAAGTAATGAATGCTGTTTTAAATTCAGTGGTTAATTACAATATCTATCCATCCTTATGCTCACCAATTGCATTGTACGTATGTCTCACAGACAGTAGCATACAATGATCTCAAAAGAATAGTACATGAAGATGTGTACCATTTAGAAATGTTATAGTGTTGCACTTGCGTTATTGTGTATAGTCCATGATAGGTGGCTTTTTGTGTAGACAGACACAAAGAGGAGCCAATTATCTCAGGTAATGTAAATTACCAGTGGAACAGGTTGAGAGAAAGGTGAAACCACTTTCTGTTAATAGGGCCAGTGGAAATCTCTGGCCTATTTACAATCCGCTTACTGACAAACATCCTTGTTCAGACGAGAGAGAGAGAGAGAGAGAGAGAGAGAGAGAGAGAGAGAGAGAGAGAGGTTGTAGAATGGGTTTGGATAATACAAATGTAAAGATGCTAGTATGAGTTAAACAAATGCATTTTCTCTAAACTATTTGATTAGCCAGCACAGTTAAAACTTGTAGAGCAAAATGTGTAAAAAATACAAATTATGTTTTATGTACTTGGGTTAGAGTATGCCTGTACTGTATCCAAATAATACAGTATCTGGAGTAAAAATCTAAATGTTTCAATGTATTTTGCACTCAAGTATTAAAGCTTCTGAAACAGGCAGAGGAGATTTTCCCATGAAAGCCTGTCCATAATTAACAATGGTTACAATT
Source organism: Leuciscus idus (assembly GCA_021554675.1). Taxonomy (NCBI): domain Eukaryota; kingdom Metazoa; phylum Chordata; class Actinopteri; order Cypriniformes; family Leuciscidae; genus Leuciscus; species Leuciscus idus. The sequence goes on along the minus strand of CM038640.1, from coordinate 28,519,011 downwards.
AAAATGCACAATTTAAAGAAATGTGCTTAAAATCAAAGATTTTTACATTTTTCATTGACATGGATTCTGTTGGTTGTTTTAAATAAATGTTAAATTGCATAATTTTAAATATACAATAATTTTAAATGCTTGTTCCCTCAGTAAGATTTAAAAAAATAAATGAATTAAGGTCACTTGTGAAATACAAATTAGAAATGTTAAGGAATCAAAAGTTTATTTTCCTTAAAAAAGTAATTAATAGAACAAGTTTTCTCAGATTAAAAAGCATTTGCTTCTTTTTTCCTTCATAATGGACATTTATTTTATTTTCTGGCTCACTCACAGCATATCTAGCTTTCAGGTGGATATATGCCAGTGAAATATTGCTTTTGTCACGTCTAAATGTCATATTTATTGCATCCATCCGGTGTGTTTAATAGTTTTAGTTTGATACCAGTGTATGTTTCTCCTGCAGTGACCCGAATAACGCTACAAGCTCTGACGTGGATATAAGCTCTTTTATAGCGAAAGCCAATTTACGGCCTGATTAGACCAGATCTGTCTACCCAACCCCTCAAAGCTCTGGCCTGGGAGCTCCATCACAGCCGAAAGGACACTTAATTAGAAGTCCAGGAAGGAGAGAGACAGAGGCAGAGTGTCTGTGAACAACTAAGATGAATGTGACTGGGGCCAGACCTGTCATCCTGTCCTCCAATTAAAAGTTATTAGGATTTTCTTTCTAATCACTTGGAAAAGGGAACATCACATCTCTCCTAACATACTGCAAGATTTGATGTGTCAAGTTTATAGCAAAATTGTTACGTTCCTGTTCCTATGAACTATAGCGATATTAAAGGGATATTTCACCCAAAAATTACAATTATGTCATTAATTACACACCCTCGTGTCGTTCCAAACTCCTTTTGTTCATCTTCGTAACACATGGAGATCTTTTTAATAAAATCTGAAAGCTTTCTGTCCCTCCATTGACAGCTACGCAACTACCACTTTGATACATGAGAATGAACCTCATTGGTTCCCGCTGAAGCTCAAACGTGCTGCGTAACACGAGAATGAACCCCATTGGTTCCCGCTGAAGCTCAAACGTGCTGCGTAACATGAGAATGAACCTCATTGGTTCCCGCTGAAGCTCAAACGTGCTGCGTAACATGAGAATGAACCTCATTGGTTCCCGCTGAAGCTCAAACGTGCTGCGTAACATGAGAATGAACCTCAGAATGAACCTCATTGGTTCCCGCTGAAGCTCAAACGTGCTGCGTAACACGAGAATGAACCTCATTGGTTCTTGCAGAAGCTCAAATGTGCTGCGTTACACGAGAATGAACCTCATTGGTTCTTGCTGAAGTTCAAACATGATGCGTAACAACCTCATTGGTTCTTGCACATCATGCGAACATGCTTGAGCGTCCGTTTAACACAACTGATGTGAGTTGATAAATGTTTATATGTGAATAAAAGCCTAAATTCAGTCTGTTCATCATATAAAGCGATTGAAATTGGGACTAAACCGCTCAATTCATATGGATTAGTTTTACAATCTCTTTTAAACTTCAAAGTGGTATTGCGTAGCTGTCAATTGAGGGACAGAAAGCTCTCAGATTTCATAAAAAGATCTTCATTTGTGTTCCGAAGATGAACTTTCGAAAGGCTTACGGGTTTGGAACGACATGAGGGTGAGTCTAATATCCCTTTAGTGTCCACGACACCAACGTACGATAATGTTCTGTTTATTATAATTGTGTGCTGCAGTAATGTCGTCTGTCATTTGCTCTAGCTCATTAAATAGGGTGGATTCTGATTGGCTGTCAATGTTTTATCGTTTTCAAAGTGACTCCAACGTTCCTCTGTGTCGTTAATAGTTATAGCTCGTTATCCTTATAGTAGCTATCCAAACTTTATAGTTATCGTTATAGTTATCATCCTTGGTGTAAATGGCCCTTAATGCTTAAAATTGAGACGTGAACTAATAACAGTAATGCTTTTATTAGGAGAAGACGAGTAATTTGTAAGTAACTGAGTAGTAGGCCAACATATATACATGAGAGAGAGTAAGACAAGACAGAAAATGAGGTTGATATCCTGTTTATTTCATTCAGTTTTGTATCAATTGGTATAATCGTTTATTATGAGAGGAACATTGAAGCTGTACACGATGAACATTCACCAAGTACAACATTATCCTGGATCAACTGTCTTTGCTGATCTCGGAACAACATTTCAATCAACCAATCAGATTTGAAGGAAAAGTTTAGGCTTACAACCAGGGTTAGGTGCTTCTACATCAGTGTTATCCACCTATCATTTCCCTCTGATTTTAGGGATAAGTTATGGGTAGAGTTAGGACTACATTTTCGGAGAGGAATGTCTTAAAATCACAATGTGCAGATCACAAACAGCCTGAGTACTTCCCGTGTGAACTTAAAGAGTATTCATTCATACAGAAAATATACCGCATAAATAGCACGTTTCGAGAGTTGTCTACCTGTTCTTTTTAATTGTGGGATTTTATTAATAGGGCATTTTGTTTATAAAAGGGAACAAAAAGCAGAATTAGTGTAACTGTAACGCAATATGAATTTAGCAAAAACTTCATAAAAAGCTACCAGCACAAAGCAATAGATATTAAGGACACGTGTGTGTGTGTGTGTGTGTGTGTGTATGCAGTATATGTGTCTAAATTTACATGTGAACAAAAACATGTAAAACTACCTGAGTATAAAGCCATGACACCATCATTACTGCATGCATCCTCAGGAACTCATTTAGTTCAGGAAAATTAAATGAAACATATCTAATGCAAGAGTATAAACCCACCAAATATGAAGTGATTTTCTTTGGTAGAATTGTATTGGCCCTTTAAAAATCGCCTATTTGTAATAACGGTCACCAGAGTCCTTAAACACCACTGTTTCACTACAAATAAAGATTCAAACAGACAATAATTATAGCTATTAAACATTTTTTTTGAAAATAGATTGTGGAATTTGTGTGATTATTCGCATGTGTTATGATTCAGTCTTGCGTCTTGAATGACTCCATATCACTTGTTTCAGCATTCAAGAGTGTGAAGAAAACTGGCTGCCACTGAGACCAGATGAAGGACATGGGAAGCATCCAGATGAGCCATTTATGTAAGAATAATTCATCAGCTGCCTATATATGAGATAAAAACTAAGAGAATCAGCTGAGTTTCTGTTTCAGTGAAAAAGCATATGTATCTGTCATTCTGTGATGAGAAATGAAGTAGTTTGCCGTTCAGATTCGGCATGCCACAATGGACATTTTAGATTATAAAATTTTCACAAATAGCCTAAACATCAGGAGATGAAAGTGAAAAGAAAGTGACATCACAGAATTGGTTGCGTTGTCCCTAGTTTGAAAGACAATGAGCAAGTTAACCAAAACAAAGACCAATTTCATTTTTACAATTACTAAACAGTCTGTTATTGTTGAGATTACATGGGCATTTTTGAACCCCATGAGACCCAGTGTTTCCGTGTTTCTTATCAGTCATGTTTTCCTTTTCCTTTCTTTTGTTTCTTTCCGTTTTCCGTGACCTCCGGTGCCTTACTGGTGCCATTGGCTGCTGTGGAGACGCCGTTGACGGCAGATTTGGCTGACTTTAGCCGTGGCTGGCGGCGGTAGGTCTGGTAGTAGAAGTTGCCGAACAGAATGATGAACGTGACGGCGTAGCCAATCAGAGCCCACTGCATCCAGGCCGGGAACGGGCAGTCCGTGTAGAGCGAGTGTGTGGCATGGCCAATGGTGACGTGGAACTGGATCTAAACACACAGCAAACAGGTGTGTAACAGAAATCTGCAACACTGTGAAGACTTTGATTGCTTCTAGTAGCCTAGAAGAGCTTTGAGGTGTCAAATAAAATTTTAAATTTTAAATTTTAAATTTTAAATTTTTAATTTTTAATTTTTAATTTTTAATTTTTAATTTTTAAATTTTAAATTTTTAATTTTTAATTTTTTTATTTTTTACATTTTAAATTTGTACATTTTAAATTTTTACATTTTTAATTTTTAAATTTAAATTTTTAAATTTTTAATTTTTAATTTTTAATTTTTAATTTTTATTTTATTTTTTATACCACAAATGGTATTTTACCACTTTAGTTTGAACACAATCACTATATTCACCTTATTTTGCAACGTGGAAATAAGCTATTTTCTTAGAATGTACGATAGGCTACTTTTGATTTATTAGCAGCTATAGGTAAATTAATAACTAGAAGAAAAACATGTGCAGTAATCGGTAAAACTATTTGCACGTCAAATCAGTGTGCTTATGATTGCGATGATTAATTGGAAATGTTAAAGCCCCCCTGTGGTGAAAATCAAGCTTTTTATATGTTGTTTATATGTTGTTTTATATGTCATATAAGTTGTTTATATGTCTATGTGGTGTTTTTAATATGCTTTTAGACAAACCATGTACAAAATACATAAGTCAACCAAAAACGTCTCAAAAACACGGTTTGAAATCGCTGGTGTTTCTGACATCACAAACTACCTTGTAACCAATCAGATCAACGTGTGGATCTCTGAGCTGCTGTGAGTGAGTGGAGGCGGGGCTCATTTGCATATTCATAGCACTGCATATACTAAATGAGGCAATGGTGTAGAGTTACAATCAAGCTATGTTAAGGTATGAATTATTTTTTTTCAAGAAAAAAACTTTTAAATTTGTAATTTTGGTGATCAAAGATGAGTTTTAAGGGATAAAATAATTGACTACAGGGGGACTTTGAAATCCAGCTTATTTACTAAAATAGATTTGAAATTTAAACATTTGAATTGTGTATCTTGAGCTGTGAAAACTAATAGCAGGACAAATCAGTTGAGTCCATGCACAGTTGTATTTCAGCCAATCAAATTCTTCTTCTTTAATATTGCACTTTGAGGAGCTAAGAGGGATGTGGAGTGTGTATTTACCATCTGAATAATAGTGAGGTATTTCTTCCACCACAGGTACTTCTGGATCTTTGGTCCGAACGCTGCCAAGCCGTAGTAGCCGTACATCAGCACATGAATGCCTGCGTTAATTGTGGCTCCAAAGAAAGCTGTGAAGAAGAAAGGAGATTTATAACATCAAAACATACTGTATGTTGGTCCAACAAAATATTGATTACGTTTCAGGATTATGATACAGTAAGATGGTGTATGTTTTGGCACAATGAGACTCTTTCATGGATCACGAACAAAATTAATTTTCATTAATTCATGTGGAAATTTTTGATCCACATAAATCCATTCTGATCGAG